>CM055281.1:21293511-21523258 GCA_029237695.1 Conchocele bisecta | reverse complement strand
TTATTTGTCCATGAAAACACACTTGGTATTTCATAATAATTGTCTCCAAGTAGACAATTCTAATGAAATACCAAGATATGTTTTCATTTAGAAGCAAACTATTCAATAACTGCGGTCTGCTGATGTGTAAACAGTAGTGTGATTTTATTTTACCCAATTAAATTTTTTAAATACCCAATTGCTTCAGAAATAATGCAGTGACAATACTCAATTACTAATCCTTACCTGGAGCGCTGCCCCATGAAATATCAAGACAGCGATTTCCATGTGCCTCACTTCGAGAAGAAGTGTCCTTACCATGCATATTCGGATAGTCACACGGAAACCTTTTTGTTTACAATAGCATACAATGAAAATAAATATAATACAAGCATTTTGATTTTGTTCAATCGTCAAATACTAGTGTTCGACTCGATTTTGGCGGCCAATTTCCATTTCCATGAAGACACATTGATCGGTGCCACAGTATCTGGCATCTTAGAGTTATAGATAATTCAACCCGAATAACTTAAGCATTTTTTGTTTCCAACTCCACCAAAGTGGAAAATAACATTTGTGAAATGTCTGCTGGTATATTATACCAAATTTGATGGCCATTTTGTATTTTAGAATGATGCCATGATTAAGAGAGGAATGTTCTGGTCATAGCATGTCATGCGTAAGTATATATTGTGACATACACACAATTAGCAAAACATACACTGACAGGAAAAGGATTGTATGCATTTTAGTGGCAACTTTATAATAATTTGGCGGCCATCTTGGATTTTTCAAAGATGTGATTATATATACAGAAGGAAAAAAATCAAACACACATCTGCACTAATGCACCCCTATTATACTTCTTGCACAGATAGATCTAATCATCATGGGCTATTATATTTAATGAACATTACTGTGGATACTGCATACATACTCGAATGTAACGGATATTTGCATTCATTGCCCGTTATTTTTTCGAAATAACTTATTTCCGTAATTCGCCAATGTAACCGACCAATAAAATTAAGAGATGGAGTTAAAACTAGTATCAGGGGAAGCTGTACTGCAGTGCATGATATAGTTAAAAATATTATCGGCGGAATGTCACATAAACCTTCTGCGACTTAGAATCGAGGTTTCGGTATACCCGGACCGATAGAGATTGAATTCTGTAATTCATAAAAAAAAATCGCAACAAATACTTTACTTTAACATGCAAGTCATATTTTGATGCTTGTTTATGATAATTAATTAGTGTTCTTAATAGCCATTCATGCTAGATCATCATTAAATGCATCGTGGATTGATAATTATTAGTTCAAAATTTTCACAATCTGTACCACTACACAGTGTCACAGGCTAATTACATTGATCTATGGTCATCGCGGTACGGGAGTAGATTGCAGGAGTTACTGTTCGCAACTACAAGTTCATATGATCATTTGAGAATTATCGCTATCCTGCAGAAATACATAGAGAATGCATAGAAAATTATAATTTTAAACATATTATTTTATTATGATACGAGGTCGTGTCCGACCAAAGTTACAAGCCTTGTTCATACAGTTATACCGATGAAAGCCGAAACACGCCGAATGCCTGTGTTTTTATCAGCCCAAGTGCGAAGACGATCACAGCGAGGTTAAAAGGTATACAAACTGTACTTAAAGTACAATGAGATTGATTTTTAACAAGTTCATAACCTGACGAAGGACGGATTCATACGCACCTTGAAACACGTAAAATGTAAAGATATACATTTACCAATTATCAAAAGCAAATGGCGAAAATGTTTGCTAAGGGAAGTAATCTGCTAATAGTTGGAACAGGGTAGGTTTAAATGGCGGCACGGCCATCTTTGGTGAGGTAGCTTGTACAGTGTTGTGACAAGCTGGCGAGGTGATACATAGACTAACACGCCATGTCTATATATCCTTGTTTTTATTTCTTTAATCTGACATTTTCTGAGCGGGAGTGATTGGGTCATAGTGCTATGTCTCGGCCCTACTGTGTACAATCCATACCGTCACGTGGTGAGGCTGTCGTGTATATTATATGTACATCGTAACATATATATACCTGTACAGCGTTGATTATAACATATATGTGGCTGTACCTGGATAAATGGGGCTTATGGGTTTTGCTACCAGTGTAGCTCCTGATCACATACTACACTCCTGTAGCCTGACAGCGATCAATAGCCCGAACCCCTGCTGCCAAGCTACGGACGGTACGGGAGTAATTACATGGGTTACCGTTCGCAACTAGGGGGTTGTCCTATTTTTGAGCTCTTCGAAATGCACTTTCCTGTGTTTTACGGCATTCGGACTCAAACTGGTAGTAAACTGTGATCTATGTAAACTCCGTGACTGAACGGGGGGGAGGGGGAGGGGGAGGTGCAACCTGCCCCGCCCCCCCCCCCCTCTAGATCCGCCCCTGGTTAATACATTGAGCAAGTAAGGCCGCTGTTTTCAAACCGTGGACTGGCGGCCCAGGGTGATTCAAAAAACTTGTCCCCACTTCAAATGAACATCTTAAGCCATACTCAAATTATATACGTTTACTCTATATTTCAAAATAACAAACAATTATTCACCTTTTCAGTCAATACACAAATCCTCGGAATCAATTATGTTTTTCTTGTTTAAATGACATGTTCTATATGTCCGCCCTTCTGCCGGATAACCAGTCCAAGCCTTTTTCTGAAGTGGCCGATGACCGCATTGCAAGTCTCCGAGCTTATCTTCTTCGTCTCTCGCGCAATGGCTGTCTTCAACTCCTTTAGATTTGTTGGTTTGGGAGAATATACTCTCTCCTTAAGGTGACCCCAGAGAAAGAAGTCCAATGGGCTGAGTTCTGGTGAGCGTGGGGGCCATTCAATAAGTGTTTTGAGCGATATTACTGTTGCCAAACGAATTGTCAATCCAACTGATCGCGTCAGACGCGGTATGTGGTGCAGCGCAGTCTTGCTGAAACCATACATCAGATGTATCGTATCCTCTTCTGGTCAATTCTGGAACAAATTTTCCTTTCAGAATATGAAGGTACCTGTCTGTTGACACAGTTTGGGTTTCGCCTTGCTCTTCGAAGAAATAAGGTCCAATAACGTCCTTGCTGCTCAGTGCGGTTACCTTCGCGCTGTGAAGTGACTTCTCCTCGTAAATATCTGGTTTATTTTGCACTCCAAAAACGTTGATTCTGTGTGTTGACTGCGGCATCAATGTAGAAGTGTGCTTCATCGGAGAACCAAGTATTGTCAATGATTTCTGGATTTTCAATAGCCCAGTTAGCAAATTCCATTCTCCTGTCAATGTCTTCTTCCTTTAAGTGCTGCATGACTGAGATTTTATATGGTTTGAGTTGCAAGTCGTACTTCAATATTCTTTGGACTGATGAATAACTTGGGAGTGTTTGTGAGATCCCTCAATACATTCCTGATTGACTTTCTCGGTGTCTCTTCTATTACTTTCCTCACGTTTTCAATGTTTTCATTTGAACGTCCATTTCTTTCTCTACCACTGTTTCCCTTCCATCTCCCGTGAACACTTCCCGATTCAAATCTCTTGACTATTCTATATATCTGCTTCCGTGACAAGTATTCTCTGTCTGGATACTTCTTCTTCATCATCTTTCTGACAATATTAGGTGAGTTTCCGCATTCATAATACAACTTTACAACTTCTGCTGAGAAATCCATTTTCAAATGTTGATGACATCATACACTAAACTTGATGACGTCATACACATGAAATGATGACGTCATCAGTGTTTGTTCATAATATTAGCAAAATGGTGTTGAGTTGCATTAATTAATAAGCCATATTTTGATTCTCTATCACTCTTAGAAAGCAAAATATGATTATTTGAAGTGGGGACAAGTTCTTTGAATCACCCTGTATATACATGTAGCACCGGTTAATGGCCGGGGACGGCCGCGACACCTATTGATCGATGACATGTCAACACTGGCATAATTAACTTTGCGACCTGCAGTGAAGCTGTCTTAATATATTTTAATTATTTATCAAGTACACATTGGTCAACCTCAGCATATGTGTTTTCCGATCAGGGTCTTCACTGTTCGCCATTTCATAAACAGTCATATACTCATACATGTACTACGTTTTGACTATTTATCATCAAATACACACATACCAACCCCGGCATCCATGTCTGACCAGAGACATCACTGTTCGCCATTGTGTAAACCGTCTTACTTTGTTTTGACTATTTATCAAGAACACGCAGTTATTTATTAAACACTGAGGCGTGTTTTCCGTTGAAATACTGATGTATATCTCCATATGGTATGATATTAATCACGGCTACCTGTGGAAGTGCAAAACAACGCACAAAACAATAGTAACCCTTAGACTGCGGAGCACGAAAATTGTCGTCTGATGATGCTTTATATTTTAAATTCTTTCTCAATAAAGACATGGTTTTACCGCACTTTAGAATCATTTCCACTGGAAATTATTCTAAAATGCTGTCAAACCATGTTTTTCATGAGAAAAATCGAAAATAAAAAATAAACAGCAGACGATAACATTTAAATCGGCAGTGTAAGGGTTAATAGTAATGTAATTACAACATTCTTACTTGTTCAACGAAGCAATATTCCCTTCCCGACTCCCGCACAGACAAAGACTCCCACTATATACATACAGGAATATTAACATGCTACTAAATGGACAAATGTCACATTCAATCAATCAATCAAGCGAGAAATCAATCAACTAGAGCAAGTAAGCAGAGGCTCATGGATACCCCCGGCCGACGCCTTCTCCGACCAACACATATTTTCCAAGTCATTTGGCCTTGATATTTGGCATGAAAGCCACATGCGTGGGCAATAGAATGAAAATATGGATGATGGCCGAGATGTATGTGGAGTTTCAAGTGAATCCGAATGACGGTTGCAGAGATATTTGGTAGTTAAAAACTTCAACGCAAATATTAAAAAAACTTGAACACACATTTCTAAGTAATTTGACATGGACCTTGGAATGAAGGCCGCATGTGTGTGGTATGGAATGCAAATATGGACGATGATAAAGAAATATATGAAGTTTGAAGTCAATCCGACTTACCGTTGCAGATATAATGGGTACCTCAAAACTTTAACACAAATGGGACGGATGAACAGACATATGGTATGACGAAACATAAAACCCCATCGACATACTTTGTATACTGTGGGCATAATTATATAGTATATGTACATGCTTTACTTTTTTATGAAACAACTTACATTTGTAATTTAAACAATATTTATTTGACATGTTTGAGCTCACATTGACATTAACTTCTGAAGTCGTAGTTTTCGTAAATACGGTTTATTCCGATGCAGCATACGTATACATCACACCGTTACGGTCATATGTATAATGATCGCAATCCATAAATTTGTATGGTTTAGAAAACCAAGTGTTGTTGCGACATATACACATTCAGTGCACTGTAATAGGTAACGCATGTATCAATATATTCGTTAATTCTCTCTAACAGTTGTTTATTAAACACCGAGGCGTGTCCTCCATGGACATACTGATGGTTACTTCTGTATGGTATGATATCATCTGTAAAAGTGTAAAACAACGCACAAACCCATAGTAATAGTCATTCAAATACAACGTTCTTATTGTTTTCAACCAGGCAATATTCCCTCCCACCACGCCACACGAGATTGCCACCATATACATACAGGAATGATGGTAAATGGACAAAGGTCACATTCAATCAAGCATTCAAGCAAGACATAAATCAAGTACATACTGTATATACCTGGAGGCCGTTTCACCAAACTTCGTACGACTAAAATGTTCGTAAGAGCAACATTATGAGTCTGTAAATTTCACATTAACTATGTTTTCTTGTAAACAATTATTGGATTTACATTGATTGAGCATTAATGAATACTGGTGTGTAAGATTTGAATTAATGGTGTATAACGGTGTCAACAGATGTGGTCATTTTAGGCCCGGTTAACGGGGTCGAATCACATATTTCACATACACAGGATTCAACTCTCAAGTAACAAGGAAGCCAAACATATACATGAGGGCCCAACCCGGGATATCGGCATGCTGGTAAGGATGAAAGGCATCGTTAAATTTACCCAGCACAACCAATCGTCCAAACCGCAAGAGCATGTGATGTTTGTGAATGCCAGTATTTTTTAAGCTCGTCACAAATAGTACGATCCCCGGTGTGAATAAGTATATGTCGTTTGCGGTTGCCGTCGATTGTAAACGGTGTATAACAAACACTACTGTATGATGGCAATCCCCTGTGTGAAGGAGCATATGTTGTGTGAGGTTCAAAGCTTTGTTACCAACACTACATCTATAGGGACGATCGCTGGTGTGTATGGGAATATGTTTTTATGTTGCACCTCTAATTGAAAGTCTACTCGCAAACACAGCACGTATGGGGACGATCCCAATTGAGGACGTAGTGTAGAAATTTAATTTAAAAAAGGCCCTAGAAAAGCCATCAGGGGTAAGGTCATGTTAATGCTGGACATTCATGCCAATATTTATCTGTGACCTTTACATGTTATGGTAAGCCCGGGTGACACTTGATATTTTAATTTGTTATCGTATAATGACCTAATTTGTAAAATATAGAGTTCGGCAATTTCCGCTGCATATGAAACAAGACGTTTTGGTGTCAAATCGTTAGAAAAAAAATATGCCCTATACACATGTGTGCATATTAAGGAAATAGTTGAACCGTATATGGGATAGAATTACAAATAAAGTGAAATTAATTAATTATTTTATTCAATTTAATTATGACTGGCTAAAAATGGATATAAATGTGCACCTACTGATAATATGTTCCATAGAAGGATATAGCAAGTCTAGTTCATACCATATGCAAACATATCACACTATATAATTTACTGTATGACATTTCAGAGTTAGTAGTACACCTGAAGATGCAAAATTACCCCACCCACCCCATTTGCAGTGAAATATTATGACTAGGGAGTTACCTTCAGTTACGTCCAATTTATTGAAAACAGTATAGGAATGAATGGCCTTTTTGTGGAATTTATCGGGGTATACACTTGGAATAGTCGCGGGAATACTGGACGAAGACCTCGTCCAGTATTCCCGCGACTTTTCCAAAATATATCCCCGATAAATTCCACAAAAAAGGCCATTCATTCCTTATAATTCCAGCATTTGAAATAAATTCATCAAGAAACTGTGTTTATTTTGACAGACGGCAGCCATTTGTTTACATTGACAGCACCGACAGCGCACCTGTAGAAAGTAGTTCGGCGTGGGAGTTTACTGGGATATCAATTTTAGACAGACACTTGCTACGGGCCAATCAAATGTTAGGGAATTGTGTAAATATTTTGTGCTGGAATTATTGTTCTTGTAAATTATACCGCCTGTATACAAACTATGTTGATGGATATATATATTTCATCTTTCCGTTTGGTCGTCCGTCCGTCCGTCCGTCCGTCCGTTCGTTCGTTCGTTCGTTGTTCGTTCGTTCGTCGCTCGTCGCTCGCTCGCTCGCTCGCTCACTCACTCGTCCGTTATTCCATCCGTAAGTCTGTACAGTTATAATTTATGTTTCCCTTCATGGAATGCTTCCATATTTGGCTGAATTCTTACTAACATCACCCTGCATCAATTTCTGTCTCACCCACGTTAGTGGAAAGTGTGACATAGTGGTCACAATTCCGGCTAGGGCGGCGTGGTTGTAGGAATATGTTTCATGGATGAAATAACTCATTAGTCATTAGGTGGTCATATGAAGGTTTTTCATTAACAAAACGATATGTTGTGCATCCATATATATATTACAGTGTTTCATGGACTATCAAAAAGGTTATATCACGTGCTGTCATATCAAGGACAATTCAACATTTATATGTCCAGTCGGGAAATACGATGCACGCTTTCCAAGGACCAGATAATATATATTGGCGGACTTTAAAAACGCCTCAGGTATATGCCATTATACATTCATTACTTATATTAGAGACTTGTAACCACATGTACGTAAATATGACTTATCCCGCCAACACAGGCGTATGTGCCGTAAAACACGGTGCCGTGAAACATTTTTGATATCCTGTCAATACGACCTAATCACTGCGTATGAATATGTGCGGTGACTGGGGTTATTATTTTTGCATTTAAAAGCCATTTGTAGGAGTTGACGGGATAAATAGAATAGTAGGTTAGTGCCGTGAATGGGAAACATCTGGCGCGGCTCGGAAACGGGATGTGCTCGGCAGAGCCTCGCCCATCCCGTTTCCTAAGCCTTGCCAGATATTGTTTTCACATTCACGGCACTAACCTACTATTCTCTATTTCCCTTATGCCTATTCTAGCCTATACAGGGCGTATCCAGTCAACCGCGACGCTCTGTGCACTCAATGAGTCACCTTTCCTCCTGAAATCATTTACTCGAATTGCACATGCAAATTCCGACAGTACAGTTGGTCAGTGAACACGCAGGACGTTGTGCTACCATAATACCTACATGAAAGTTAAAGGCTCATATCAGTGAGGATTTTTGGAAGTGTTGCGCAGACCGTGGTTGTCAGGCGATTCAACGTGTCCAGGTCAACCGTAGCATATACACGTTACTAACGACTCCCTACGTACTCCACAATTTCATGTGATATATAATGGTTTGGCAGTGACGTCATAACTGAGAATTTATGAAATTGTTAAGTATGCATACAATGTGTATGCTACACAGAATAAATATTTCAATTGTAAAATAGTAATGCATCATGTATATCCATCCACCAGGGTGAGGCGTTTTAAAGTCCGCTAGTATAGTTACTGGCAACACAAATGTGTTTCAGGGACGTGTCATGCTGTATGGTCATAGAAATATATTTTATGGACAAATAAGCATATATGATGCGGCAATAAGACAATGTTTTCTGGAGAAATGAATACATCGTGATGCCATATGGATGTGTTCCGTATATATAAAACATATTACATGGTGATATGGAGTTTCTCTGTAACAGAAGGTTGTGAGGCAACTGGGCATGGAATATGGTGATATAAAAGTGTTCTGGCGACAACATATCGTTGTGTGTAGTCATATAAACGCATGCAATGGACACATTGAACTAACTGTATCATCCTACGGGCGTATTTCCTGGATTTGTGTACACATACAGTGACCATAACAAGTACATCCGAGACTAACCAATGTATTGTGCTATCGTATTAATGTATTTCACGAACTGAAAATATATTATGCGACAAAGATAAGAATGTTTCAAGGACATTAGTATGTATGGTGTTGTCATATGAAAATGTTTCACCGATAAAGTCGACTGCATTGTCAGGGATGCAAGCTGACCAATAATGCATTTACTGGACATATTTGTGTGTTGTATTGGCCCATGAGGATTTATGTGGCAATATAAAGGCAGTTAAGAGATAAATGAAAGACCGTGTGTGTCTTATGAATGCGTGTCATAGACACGTGAGCGTCCTATGCATGTGTGCAGTCATATGAAAATGACTGTGATAAATTAGCATATCAAGATGTCATATGTGGCTGTGACTGGAGAAATGGGGCTTAGATGATGTGTGACCAGTTCCTGATCACATGGCACACTCATATAGGTCTATATTGCTTGTTAGAAACATGGTCTTGCATCGATAGAATGACATTTAGTGCAGATCATAATCCGACTGCAGATTCACAGGCTGATCTGAATCTACACGGGTCACAAAACCCACAAGCCCCATTTTTCCAGTCACAGCCACATATTAAGTCGGGAAAAGCAAAATGTATACATCGTCGCCATATATCTCAAGGATGAAGGCTAAATATCACAGACAAAAGTAAAGTTGTCAGTAAGTGATAGAGTACAGACAATTTGGCATTCCTTCTGTGATCGAGACATATGCATATTCAGGAATTTGTTACAGGATAATGGAACATCACAATTGGACTACACATGCGAAGACATTTCCTAATAGAAACACACATTTACCCCGCATACGGTTGTGTTATGGACGGACAGTTGACCATATGTTCTCATCTCCGTACAGATGGACAAACGGACAAACTGGCGCCAGTATTATCTCTAATGTCACCAGTACTTACCAACACAGCTAGGCGCGGGTGTACATTTAGTGAGAATGTCATAGAACTCCGTCTGCGGCGCCATGTGATCAGATTGGGATCAATGACATTTCACAATAGAAATAAAGTGGGTGGGGTAATGTATCGGTTTTCATCGGATTGGCGTACATTTTGACTATTATTCAAACTATTTTGATTTTAATTATTTAGAAATGATATGCTGTACATTCCGACTAAACGTATTTAGCATATTACATCAACATATCTACTTTATATATAATTATAGGGGTTTGTTCACGAAACTGATAAAAAAAATATTCACACTTTTCTGAACTGTTTGTTTACATCTGTGGCATGTAGCTTGCACATTGATGATGTGTGTATCTATAACTATTTGTCATACTATGTCAGACACTTTCATACCAAAATAGGCATTTAGCTCTCTAATTATGATAGCTACACCGATGTATCTGTAGTTTCTATTTCAACGAAAATTACCGAATGACCTACTTTACAAAATAGGTCACAGAACGGCAACAAATCAAAATATCAAGTGTCATCCGGGCTTATTGTGACATGAAGAGGTGACATATAAAGATCATCCTGGATGACAATCATTAACACGACCTTACCCCTGATGTCATTTTTCAGTTTCTTGTCACCAGTCTTGTGGTAAGTCGCGCGCTGGGAAAGTCACAAACACTGCACATGTGGGAACTATCTCGGTGCGGATGTGCATGTGTTGTTCTATGCTCCGTACCAATGTCTTGTCACAAAGAGTAGACATATTTAGACGATCCTCAGTGTGCATAAGAATATTAGTATATCGATTGAGTGCCGTTGAGAATGACATTTTTATTACAAACGCGACAAGTATCATGGGTATAGGCACTATCCACAGCGTGTATGAGCAGATGTTGCTGCTAGTTGTATATGTCTTGTCAGAAATATCGCATGCATGTGGACGATCACCAGTGTGAACAAGCCTGTGTTGTTTCAGGCTGGCAAACTGTGAGTGAAAGTCTTGTCACAAACACTACATGTATATCGACGATCCCCGGTATGAATGAGCATGCGTCGTTTGAGGTAGCTACTATATGTGAAAATATTGTCTTAGATACTACATGTATAGGAGGGACCATTCCCGCTGTGTAGGAGCATGTGTTGTTTTAGGCCGGAACTCTGTGTGAAAGTCTTGTCACAAATGCTACATGAATGGGGTCGATCCCCGGTGTGAGTAAGTATGTGTCGTTTGAGGCTGTAACTATGTGTGAAAGTCTTGTCACAAATGCTACATGTATGGGGACGATCCCCGGTGTGAATAAGCATGTGTCGTTTGAGGCCGGAACTCTGTGTGAAAGTCTTGTCACAAATGCTACATGTATGGGGACGATCACCGGTGTGATTAAGCATGTGTCGTTTGAGACCGACCGTCCTTATGAACGTTTTGTCACATACACTACATGTATGGGGACGTTCCCCGGTGTGTGTGAACATATGCTGTTTGAGGTCTCCACTCCCTGCGAAAGATTTGTCACAAATACCACATATATAGGGACGATCCCCGGTGTGTATGAGCATGTGTCGTTTGATGCTTCCCCTCTGTGTAAAAGACTTGTCACAAACAGTACATGTATGGGGACGATCCCCGATGTGGATGAGCATGTGTTGTTTGAGGCTGTTACTCATTGTCAAATTATTATCAAAATCCCTACATGTATGTGGACGATCCCCGGTGTGTTTGAATATTATTGTGTCTCAGGTTGCTACTCTACCTGAAATTCTTGCCACAACACACTATATATGCATGTGAACGTCCACACACCCACACCCACACCCACACAGTTTACTTATTGTATATGGCATATGTTTTTTAGGATGCCACTCTGGTTGAAAGTATTGCCACACATCGTATATTTTTCGAACTGCTTCCCATTATTATCCGTCAAGATTGAAGCCAGTTGCGTTATTTATGAACACGCCGTTACACATTGATACAGCAACACAACATCGCCGATGGTAGACATGACATGGCTGCGTCTAGATGATCTTGACTGTGTACGGAAACTGGGGCCTAACACTGGTCAGCAGGGATGTTTATTCATTAACCTGGAATAGAAGACGAGAAATACACGACAATGCCATGATGTACACGACAATGCCATGATGTACGTCAAACACGGCGGTGTCTCTGATATACGGAGTCCCGCAGGGGACATGGACAATTCGTTCCCACGAATTAACAATTCGTTCCCTCGAATTAACAATTCGTTCCCACGAATTAACAATTCGTTCCCACGAATTAACAATTCGTTCCCCCCGAATTGACAATTCGTTCCCACGAAATTTCTCGATCTATTCTGGAATTTTGATGATCTTTTCTTGAACATATTTTCTTGAATTTTCAAGATCTTTTTAGGAATTTTGATGATAATATCATTGTCACTATGACATTTGTGACCAGTCTGGTTCCTGATCTCTATATGTGGCTGTGGCTGAAGGATTGGGGCTTACGCCATGTGTGGCCAGTGAGGCCGGGGAGTCCTCAGTGACCTTGACATTTGGTGTTAATACGTGGGGTGTTTGTTCTCTATTGTGTGAAATAGTCTCTGACCACTTCTACCCTTTAAAGGTACATGCCCACGCAGCAGGTTACACTGTACTACTACTTTTCATTTTCAGTCATGCCTTATATGAGCCATTTGCCTACCCACTAACGAGTTATTTTAATTGGTGTTAAATCGCATTTTATATGCCGCCACCAGAAAGGGTATTTTCCGACCTCGTGCTATTTTTACCAATACGCGTCACGTGACACGGTCAATCATATCACATCTTTGACATGCGCAGTGCAGTATCGGAAGTTGAGAAGAAAAATCGCTGTTCGAGTCCAAATCTAAATGTCCACGTAACTCTTTCCATTTGGTGATCTGGTCGCCAATATTAACCACTCTCTCTCTGTACTGCCTGTCCTTCAGACATTTCGCCTTTTTATTTGGCCGAGGCCGTTTCATACAATTACCGTCCTGGACGTTTCGACATGTTGATATTCTTGTTTACATATTGGGAAGCCTACTGGCGCGCGTAGCATACTGCGCATGCGCACCGCAAGACTGATGTGAAAGTCGTCGTCCCCGCACATTATAGACTGTTACCGCCGCGCGTCGCTAACAGTAAATTGATAATTAATAAATGATTATCTTTGTATAGCGGGCACTCGTAAGTTTTAGAACTGGTGGAATAGTGACATAATTATACACTTATTATAAAGAACATGTTGTGCCTACTGCGTGGGCATGTGCCTTTAACCTTTTCACCTCTGAGTAACTGGAACGGAATTTGATATATTAATTTTGCAATAAATCCACTTGTCACAAAATGATTTTCAGACTAGTTCATATATGAAAAGGTGGTGTTTTTCTCAAAAATATGAAAAGTACTTGCAAAAGTGCAGATCCTGATGAGACGGCTCGTCATAACAGGCTCATCTGGATCTACACATTTTGCCAATATCACTATACATACATGTGGTGTTGAAAGGATTAAACAGACATACTACATGTAATACGAATTGTATTCATTTGTTTATGTTCTTTAAAATTCAGATATTACTGATGTAAATTGGTGTGATATTGTCATAGAACATGTTCTATATATGTGGCTGTGACTGGAGAAATGGGGCTTATGTGATTTGTGACCAGTGTAACTCCCGATCAAATAGCACACTCCTGTAGCCTGATAACGAGCTACATGTATGTTGCTTAATAGCAGCAGTTTTTCATTGATAGAATGTTGACCAGTACAGATCCTGATCAGACTGTGTGATATACACTGATCGCAAAACCGGTAAGCCCCGCCTCTACAGTCACATGGCACTGATGGTCTTTTCATGCATGTGGATGAATGTCCTAATAATACGGTGACTTCTATTATGCACTGACAACATTAACCGTTAACTACTGCTGTCAGATATTTGAATAGAGACGCACGTATGTACGTATATCGCGGTGCCCGCAAGCGGGCGCGATAAAAAACAAAGACCAAGGTGTACATTAAATACTATAGAATATGGTCAATATAACTACATTGTATGTGAAAAGAACGAACTATAACCAGATAACGACACCAAACTCAATACACAAAAGGCACGACAGGGTCAAATTGTAGTACAATAGTACTATGACGGGCTCCGTCACGAGTTCTTCAAGACAATACATAATAATAAATAGCTACTAAGACGTCCTAACAAAAAGGTAATTCAAAGTAATAGAAAATGAAAGGAGCCAACATATCATAATAAAATACTTCGAAGAAGCAAAACTGAGCTCAAAAAGTACAACCTGCTGAGAAAAGTGACCCTATGGCATTTGCAACAACGTCAAAACATGATACTCATGATACAGTAAGTAGTACAGTACAATCTCGTACATTATGTAGTACCACGCGACTATGATTGAGTCTTTTCGCCGATGGCAGTTGTAATTCTTCAATGAATAGCAAAATATGTAGGTACGGGGCTTCAGGGAAATGAGGGAAATAGCCGTAGCTCAAGAGAATGACTGTGTATAGTTTGTTTGCTTGTTGGGGTTTAACGGCCTAAGGTCATTTAAGGCCGGGTCAATGGGTTTAGTAGTAAATCCCATATATTACATGTACAAGTACATGTACATTTTCAAGTACATGTACAACTGGGGCGAAAATCCCAAAATCAGAACTGAATACAATCACAAAACTATATATTCAGCCCTGAAATCAGAACAATCCTGATCTGATGCCAGGTCCTCGCCACACCAGAATCACTTGGCCCCTCCCAAAAGCAGTAGGATCAGTAATGATCTTAATACTTTTATAATGGGCAATAACCCAATTCAACTCCCTGGTAACAAAAAAGCCAGTGGTAAAAACTTACCGGAGGGCCAAACCAAGCAAATTGTGATTCCTATAAGGAGGAACCACTACCGTTAATTTACGCCGTCTCGTTCGCCCGACCACCACCCACTGTGTATAGACGGTAGCAAATAAAGTAAGTCCCAATACGACCATGACGACTGCACAAACACATGCGCTGCACTGGGTAATTCTAAAATATTGCATGAACCATTTTGTTAGTAGGAAACCAACGTGTGAAAGACGAAGTGACCATTCAGGAACTCTGTATAGGCTACTGCGGGTTTTCTGAAGTAGATCCATATCCTGAATATGGCCAGTCAGCCAGCGAGCGTAATGCGTGCGATCAAGTGCAAACTTCCATTGAGCTAAGTGTGTGCGTGTTTAAACATCGAGCATGAAATTGGCATCTCGGAGTTTCTTGCAGACACCAACAGCATTAGATCCATATTCACTATCATGTACCAAAACTGTGTTCTCGAACTCTTCAAGATTTCTGCTGGCAACCGTTATTCCATACAGATTATATCTTTTGTGCCAGCTCATCTTGTTTTTCTCGATACTGGGCATATGCCTCGGTAAAGAGAATATACATACAACAAACATCCGCTTGATGAACTAGTATGTCTTGCTCTAGTTAAATGAAAGCCTTTGAGGAAGGCATCTGATTTCATTGGGGATGCTATCAGCAAGTAATAATGCATTGATCACCCCAGATTCACTTCCCTAATCCCCACAGAGCTCCAGATAATGTGCGTATTTGCTCAAATACCCAATTAAAATAGCCAAAAACCAAATTGAAATCAGAAGTATTGAGTATCAAAAAGCAATGAAAATAATGTGGTATCATTATCATGCCACAGAAAACAATCAACATACCACAAATATAGCATATTTTTCTTATTTGTCCATGAAAACACACTTGGTATTTCATAAGAATTGACTCGATTTTGGTGGCCATTTTACATTTCCATGAAGACATATTGATCGGTGCGAACACTTAGATTGATTAGGGCGAACACTTAGGCGCATAGGTCTGAACCCGTTCTAGGTCACGAATTGTGGCCGACAGGGTTGACCTACTTTAACGCGCACCTGCCAATTTCACTTTGGATTTTTTATGACACCTTAAATTGCTTCAAAATTACTTTTCTAAATTCGGCTATTTTTGGACTTATATGTCCGGGTATGGAAGGCCTTCGAGCCAATTCCCACCCTTAAATATAAGAAATACATTGACTGAATGTTATGGCGAATGCACAAGTTGAAATCCAGTTTGTCCGCAACAAGCATGGTGGCCAAAGTCTTGTTGTTGGTGGTTACAGGTTCATGGTATGTATATATAATATGGTCTCACTATTTTTTTTCTGTCTGTCTTTCTGTCTGTCTTTCTGACTGTCTGTCTGTATGCCTCTCTCTCTCTCACATATAACAAAAACAATCATAAGCAGCTAATTGTCTGTATGTCCGACTGTCCGTCCATTATCACGTAGCTACCATTTCGTTGGAACTACACTTTTTGAAGTCTGTCATGTTTCACTGTACATGTACAAACACTCGCAATTACTGTAATATTTATATTTTTCTATATTTATTTTACAGATCAAAAATCGTCGGCAGGACCGTATTTACTGGACGTGCGCCGAATCCGGGTGTAGCGCGAAGGCCACGACCATGACCGGCATACTCACCAGAAACACGGACAACCACACTCACCTGGCTGATCACACCGGTCTTCACGTGAGGACGCTTATGGAGAACATCCGCAAATGCTGCCGTGAAGAACTGACACCAATTCCGTCAGTCTACGAGGAAGAAATTGCCAGCATCCGTGGTAAGGAATGGGATGACGATATGGAACAAATGGAATGATTCCAACAAATGGAATGATTCCAACGTACCAGACATGCAAGTCGTCACTATACAGAGAGAGAAAGAAGCTACATCCGACTCTACCGTCATCCGCCACTGACATCGAATTAGAGGGAGAGTGGACTCGGACCACATCCGGGGAACCATTCCTGCAGATCGACGTCGGGAACGATCACAGAATGCTTGTGTTTGTGACCAGGGTGTGCCTTCAGCATCTGTGTAGAGCCAGTGAGATGGAACATTCTACACGTGACCCACATTGTTTCATCAGCTGTTCACACGTGAAATGTACCCACTTGTGTTCGCATTCTTACCGGGTAAATCCACAGACGTCTACGAATCATTATTCCGTCAGTTGCGTCAGAAATGTGAAGGCATGCTTCTTTCACTATACGCAGTGTCAGTTCAGTGTCCTTAAATTGTCATAATAAAAAATCAAAAAACAGCAACATGTTACATATTGGCCTATATGATTTCCAAGTTCAAAGTTGAAACAGAACATACGAAAAATGTGACCCGATACTATGATAACACTGCACCAAAATCCCCTTTCTCCCACTTTGGTTTTTACCTGTTTTCATAAAAGTGTGAGAATCGGGATGACACCATATGGTCATCGCGGACGGTACGGGAGTAGATTGCAGGAGTTACCGTTCGCAACTACAAGTTCATATGATCATTTGAGAATAATCGATATCCTGCAGAAATACATAGAAAATTACAATTTTAAACATGTTATTTTATTATGATACGAGGTCGTGTCCGACCAAAGTTACAAGCCTTGTTCATATATACAGTTATACCGATGAAAGCAGAAAAACGCCGAATGCTTGTGTTTTTATCAGCCCGAGTGCGAAGACAATCACACCGAGGTTAAAAGGTATACAAACAGTACTTAAAGTAGAGAAACAGGAGACTGATTTTTAACAAATTCCTAACCTGATTCATACGCACCTTGAAACACGTAAAATTTAAAGATATACCTTTACCTATTATCGAAAGCAAATGGCGAAAATGGTTGCTAAGGGAAGTAATCAGCTAATAGTTGGAACAGGGCAGGTTTAAATGGCGGCCCAACCACGGCCATCTTTGGTGAGGTAGCTTGTATACAGGTACAGTGTTGACGCGGTGATACATAGACTAACACGCCATGTCTTTATATCCTTGTTTACTTTTATTTCTTTACTCTGACATTTTCTGAGCGGGAGGGTAACGGGAGTGATTGGGCCATAGTGCTATGTCTCGGCCCTGCTGTGTACAATCCATACCGTCACGTGGTGAGGCTATCATGTATTACATGTACATCGTAACATATATATATATACCTGTACATCGTTGATTATAACATATATGTGGCTGTGCCTGGAGAAATGGGGCTTATGGGTTTTGCTACCAGTGTAGCTCCTGATCAAATAGTACACTCCTGTAGCCGGACAGCGATCTATAGCCCGAACTCCTGGACCCACGTCTGCTGCCAATTACTTCTATTTGCTTAGGAAAATAATAAATAAAGTACATGCATAACTACAGCATGTGCAATATGTTTAGTCATAAATGGTAAAGTGCATTTTATATGATGGTCATAATATATTCATCGAAAATGGATCGCATGACGGGGATTATTGCATTATTTGTGAACAGCATATACCATGATCATGACCAAGCGCACCATTCGCACAGTCTGACCAGAGTATCCACTTATCTATCTTTCTAACCACGTATTACCGTAATGAATTTCACATTATGATCTACTAGTCAACAGGGGCGGATCCAGCATTTTGGAAACTGGGGGGGGGGGGGGTGGGGTTGTCTAGTTGCGAAGGTAACTCTTGCAATCTACTCCGGACGGAACGGGAGTAATTGCAAGAGTTACATTTCGCAACTAGGGGGTTGTCATATTTTTTAGTTCTTTTATTTTTTCGCTGTGTTTTACGGCATTTAAATTCAGACTCCAACTGGTGGTAAACTGTGATCTATGTAAACTGGGTGGCTGAACGGAGGGGGGTGGGGCTGCAACCCGGAATCTCCCTCTAGATCCGCCCCTCGTTAATACATTGAGCAAGTAAGGCCGCTGTTTTCAAACGGCGGTCCTAGGACCGTGGACTGGTGGCCCTACCTGTGTATACATGTAGCACCGGTTAATGGCAGGGCAGCGACACCTATTGATAGATGGCATGTCAACACTGGCATAATTCACTTTGCGACCAGTGAAACTGTCTTAATATATTTTAATGACACATAGGTCAACCTCAGCATCTGTGTATGCTGACCAGGATCTTCACTGTTCGCCATTTCATAGACAGTCATAAACTCATACATGTACTACGTTTTGACTATGTACATGTATCATCAAATACACACATACCAACCCCGGCATCCATGTCTGATCAGAGACTTCACTGTTCGCCATTGTGTAAACCGTCTTACTTTGTTTTGCCTATTTATCAAGAACACGCAGTTATTTATTAAACACTGAGGCGTGTCTTCCGTTGAAATACTGATGTATATCTCCATATGGTATGATATTAATAATGGCTACCTGTGGAAGTGCAAAAGAACGCACAAAATAATATTAACCCTTAGACTGCTGAGCACGAAAATTGTCGTCTGCGGATGCTTTATATTTTAAATTATTTCTCAATAAAGACATGGTTTTACAGCACATTAGAATCCTTTCCACTGGAAATTATTCTAAAATGCTGTCAAACCATGTTTTTCATGAGAAAAATCGAAAATAAAAAATAAACAGCAGACGATAACATCGTCGGCAGTGTAAGGGTTAATAGTAAATTACAACATTCTTATTTGTTCAGCGAAGCATTATTCCCTTCCCGACCCCCGCACAGACACAGACTCCCACCATATACATACAGGAATATTAACATGCTACTAAATGGACAAATGTCACATTCAATCAATTAAGCGAGAAATCAATCAACTAGAGCAAGTGAGCAGGGGCTCACGGATACCCCCGGCCGACGCCTTGTCCGACCAACAAATATCGTCCAAGTCATTTGGCCTTGGTATTTGGCATGAAAGCCACATGAGTGGGCAATACAATGAAAATATGGATGATGGCTGAGATGTATGTGGAGTTTCAAGTGAATCCGAATGACGGTTGCAGAGATATTTGGTAGTTAAAAACTTCAACGCAAATATTACCATAAATTTCTAAGTTATTTGACATGGACCTTGGAATGAAGGACGTGTGTGTGTGGTATGGAATGCAAATATGGACGATGATAAAGAAATATATGAAGTTTGAAGTCGATTCGACTTGCCAATGCAGATATAATGGGTACCTCAACACTTTAACACAAATGGGACGGATGAACGGACATATGGTGTGACGAAACATAAAACCCCATCGACATACTGTGTATGCTGGGGGCATAATTATATAGTATATGTACATGCTTTACTTTTTTATGAAACAACTTACATTTGTAATTTAAACAATATTTATTTGACATGTTTGAGCTCACATTGACATTAACTTCTGAAGTCGTAGTTTTCGTAAATACGGTTTATTCCGATGCAGCATACGTATACATCCCACGGGCATATGTATAATGATCGCAATCCATACATTTGTATGTTTTAGAAAACCAAGTGTTGTTGCGACGTATACACATTCAGTGCACTGTAATAGTAACGCATGCATCAATACATTCGTTAATTCTCTCTAACAGTTGTTTATTAAACACCGAGGCGTGTCCTCCATGGAAATACTGATTGCTTACTTCCGTATGGTATGATATCAATCACGGTTATCTGTAAAAGTGTAAAACAACGCACAAACCCATAGTAATAGTCATTCAATTACAACGTTCTTATTGTTTTCAACAAGGCAATATTCCCTCGCCCCACGCCACACGAGATTGCCACCATATACATACAGGAATGATAGTAAATGGACAAAGGTCACATTCAATCAAGCATTCAAGCAATACATAAATCAAGTACATACTGTATATACCTGGACGCCGTTTCACCAAACTTCGTACGACTAAAATGTTCGTAAGGGCAAAATTATGAGTCTGTAAATTTCACATTAACTATGTTTTCTTGTAAACAATTATTGGATTTACATTGATTGAGCATATGCTGCATATGCTCAATAAATGTAAATCCATCATTTGAAATTTCCAGACGATCCTAAATTTGCACTTAAGAACATTTTAGTAGTACGAAGCTTAGTGAAACGGGCCCCTGCTATGTTTGTTTATGAAACAACTTAGTATTGTACCTTCCCAGTCACAATTGGACCAACACTATGTATTACACCTTATCTCCAGTGAATAAACAGTGAATACACACTTGCTTCAGAAATGATGGAGTGGCACTACTCAATTACTAATACCTTATATGGAGCACTGCATTAAATGGATTGCTCTATATACATGATTCAGGCAAGCTAATTTAATGTGCTAGAAATTGTGTTAGTCATAAAGCAAACAAATGTTCATAACAGGGCTCCAGATAAGGAATAATTAATTGAGTATTGTCACTCCCGTCATTCCTTAAGCAATTGGGTATTCCAAATCACACTACTGTTTACACATCAACAGATAGACCTTGACTCTGGGATTAGCGCGAGCGGCATGAACGTGAATTTGTCACAGGGTGGTAGAGGTCCATTGGAGCAATGAGTGTGTGAAATGTGAAGCAGATCCGAGCAAGGAAATAGAAGTTATAACCGATTTCTCTGATGTTAAGTTTTGTATAGAGACTACCGTATAACCTCGAATTAACGCCCCCGGAGGCGTTACATTTTACAAAAGAGGGGGGGGGGGCGTTTATTAGCCAGTAAAAAATTGAAAAAATTGGCGGTCATTGGTAAAAAAAAAAAAATTTTTTTTTATTTGGGGGGGGGGGCGGCGTTTATTAGGAGGCGGGGCGTTAATTCGAGGGGGTTGGACAGTCGTAGATTTGTCACAGCATGATATTACAACCTTAGAGGAATGCACAAGTGAAATAATAAGAATTTTCAATGAAGGAAATAGAAGTTATAACTTATTTCTCTAATGTTAAGTTTTGTAAAGAGACTAAGTATTTGACCTTGACATTGGGATCAGCGGGGGTTGGACGGTCATGGATTTGGCACAGCATGGTATTAGAGCCTTACAGGAATGCATGTGTGAAATATTAAGAATTTTAGATGAAGGAAATAGAAGTTAGAACAATATTTCTCTGATGTTAAGTTTTGTAAAGAGACTAAGTATTTGACCTTGACCTTGGGATCAGCGGGGGTTGGACGGTCGTGGATTTGGCACAGCATGGTAGTAGAGCCTTACAGGAATGCATGTGTGAAATATTAAGCATTTTAGATGAAGGAAATAGAAGTTAGAACAATATTTCTCTGATGTTAAGTTTTGTAAAGATACTAAGTATTTGACCTTGACCTTGGTATCAGCGGGGGTTGGACGGTCGTGGATTTGGCACAGCATGGTAGTAGAGCCTTACAGGAATGCATGTGTGAACTATTAAGCATTTTAGATGAAGGAAATAGAAGTTATAACAATATTTCTCTGATGTTAAGTTTTGTAAAGAGACTAAGTATTTGACATTGACCTTGGGATCTGCGGGGGTTGGACGGTCGTGGATTTGGCACAGCATGGTAGTAGAGCCTTACAGGAATGCATGTGTGAAATATTAAGCATTTTAGATGAAGGAAATAGAAGTTAAAAACAATATTTCTCTGATGTTAAGTTTACGGAATAAGTATTTGACCTTGACCTTGGGATCTGCGGGGATTGGACGGTCGTGGATTTGACACTGCATGGTAGTAGAGCCTTACAGGAATGCATGTGTGAAATATCAAGCATTTTAGATGAAATGAAATAGAAGTTATAACAATATTTCTCTGATGTTAAGCTTACGGACGCACGGACGGACGCACGGACGGCGCACGGACGGACGGACAACCAGACTCCAGTATACCGCCCCCACAACTCGTTGCGGGGGGTATAATAAGACAAATATGCTACAGTTGTGGTTTGTTTATTGTTTACCACAACATTGTTATTGCTTTTTGATACTAGCTACTTCTGTTCTAGCTACTTCTAGCTAATTCGGTTTTTTGGCAATTTTAATTGGGTATTTAAGCAAATACGCAACTTATCTGGAGCTCGGTTCATAACATGTTTTTCGTACCCAACTCAGACGAGTGCTTAAAGGTACATGCCCACTCAGTAGCCACACAATGTTCTTTATAGGAATTGCGTAAGTGTATACTTGTGTCACTATTCCACCAGTTCTAAAAATTACGAATGGCCGCTATAAAGATATAATCATTTAGTAATATTTATTTTACTGATAGTGACGCGCCGTGGTATCTGGCTATTTTCATATGCAAATGAGGCATGGTATTTATGAATTATTTATACTAATTAAATGCGTCACCTGAAAAAATAACATTTTCGACAGATTATAAAGTCTGATAATTGCACATCAAACAAATAAATACAAAGTATAAATAGTAATGTCCGTTAACATTTTAAGGAAACACGCGCCTATCGCCCCTGATATCAGTGTAGACAGAACACTTTACGTCTGCAATAACATGTATCATAATGAAACGCAATACGTGGGGTAATGGTAAATTAATGTTTATTTTGCCAGAAAATATCTCGGATAATGTCTCTGATATACAGAACATGTTGTGACTACCGAGTGGGCATCGGTCGCGCTGAGGTACATTACGAAAACTTGCTCAGTTCCGTAACTTTCATATGGTGGAAATCGTCATTTGCAAAGAAAAGAACACGATACGTTACCTAAGGAAGGGCATCGTAATGACCAAGCTACTCCCCTCGCTGGCAGCCATGATACTGAAATTAACGTAAGTCCCCGGTGACCTTCACTTTGAAGGGTAAACGCCAATGTCATTAATGAATACCGGTGTGTAAGATTCGAATTAATGGTGTTTAACGGTCTGTCAACAGATGTGGTCATTTTAGGCCCGGTTAACGGGGTCGAATCACATATTTCACATACACCGGATTCAACTATCAATTAACAAGGAAGTCAAACATATACATGAGGGCCCAAGCCGGGATATCGGTATGCTGGTAAGGATGAAAGTCAGCGTTACATTGACCCCTCACAACCAATCGTCCAAACCGCAAGAGCATGTGATGTTTGTGAATGCCAGTATTTTTGTAGCTTGTCACAAATAGAACGATCCCGGTGTGAATAAGTATATGTCGTTTGCGGTTGCCGTCGATTGTAAAACGTTTATAACAAGCACTACTGTAGGATGACACTCCCCTGTGTGAAGGAGCATATGTTGTGTGAGGTTGAAAGCTTTGTTACACACACTACTTCTATAGGGACGATCGCTGGTGTGTATGGGAATATGTTTTTATGTTGCACCTCTAATTGAAAGTCTACTCGCAAACACTGCACGTATGGGGACGATCCCAATTGAGGACGTAGTGTAGAAATTTAATTAAAAAAAAGGCCATACAAATGGTACCAGGGGTAAGGTCATGTTAATGCTCGACATCCATGCCAATATTTATCTGTGACCTTTACACGTTATGGTAAGCCCGGGTGACACTTGATATTTTGATTTTTTATCGTATAATGACCTAATTTGTAAAATATGGAGTTCGGCCATTTCCGCTGCATAAGAAACAAGGCGTATATATGATAATTACAGAGATAAAGTGGCCATGTTGGTGTCAAATCGTCCGGAATTATATGCCCTATACACATGTGTGCATATTATGGAAATAGTTGAACCGTATATGGGATAGAATTACAAATAAAGTGAAATTAAAGAATTATTTTCTTCAAATTAATTACGATTGGCTATGCAACAAATGGATATAAATGTGCACCTACTGAAAATATGTTCCATAGAAGGATATAGCAAGTCTAGTTCATACTATATGCAAACATATCACACTACATAATTTACTGTAGGACAATTCAGAGTTAGTAGTACACCTGAAGATGCAAAATTACCCCACCCACCCCATTTGCAGTGGAATATTATGACTAGGGAGTTACCTTTAGTTATGTGCAATTTGTTGGAAACATTATAGGAATGAATGGCATTTTTGTGGAATTTATCGGGGTATAAACTTGGAAAAGTCGCAGGAATACTGGACGAAGGCCGGAACGCCTCGTCCAGTATTCCCGCGACTTTTCCAAGTTTATATCCCCGATAAATTCCACAAAAAAGGCCATTCATTCCTTATAATTCCAAAATTTGAAATAAATTCATCAAGAAAATGTGTTCATTTTGACAGACGGCAGCCATTTGTTTACATTGATAGCACTGACAGCGCACCTGTAGAAAGTAGTTCGGCGTGGGAATTTACTGGGATATAAATTTTGGACAGACACTTGCTACGGGCCAATCAAATGTTAGGGAATTGTGTAAATATTTTTGTGCTGGAATTATTGTGTTCTTGTAAATTATACAAACTATGTTGATGGATATATACATTTTATCTTTGCGTTTGGTCGTCCGTCCGTTCGTTCGTTCGTTCGTTCGTTCGTACGTTCGTCGGTTCGTTCGTTCGTTCGTCCGTTATTCCATCCGTAAGTCTGTACCGTTATAATTTATGTTTCCCTTCATGGAATGCTTTCATATTTGGCTGAATTCTTACTAACATCACCCTGCATCCATTTCTGTCTCACCCACGTTAGTGGAAAGTGTGACATAGTGGTCACAATTTCGGCTAGGGCGGCGTAGTTGTAGGAATATGTTTCATGGATGAAATAACAAATTAGTCATTAGCTGGCCATATGAAGGTTTTTCATTAACAAAACGATATGTTGTGCATCCATATATATATTACAGTGGTTCAGGGACTATCAAGAAGGTTATATCACGTGCTGTCATATCAAGGACAATTAAACATGTATATGTCCAGTCGGGAAATGCGATACACGCTTTCCAAGGACGAGATAATATATACTGGCGGGCTTTAAAAACGCCTCAGGTATATGCCATTATACATTCATTATTTGCATTAGAGATTTGTAACCACATGCACGTAAATATGACTTCCATCATGTCTAATCTAGCCTATACATGGCTTATCCAGTCAACCGCGACGGTCTGTGCACTCCATGAGTCACCTTTCCTCCTGAAAACATTTACTCGAATTGCACATGCAAATTCCGACAGTACAGTTGGTCAGGTAACACACAGGACGTTGTGCTAACATACTATCTACATGAAAGTTAAAGGCTCATAGCAGTGAGGATTTTTGGAAGTGTTGCGCAGACTGTGGTTGTCAGGCGATTCAACGTGTCCAGGTCAACCGTAGCATATACACGTTACTAACGACTCCCTACGTACTCCACAATTTCATGTGATATATAATGGTCTGGCAGTGACGTCATGTGAGCGTATTCATAACTGAGAATTTATGAAATTGTTAAGTATGCATACAATGTGTATGCTACACAGAATAAATATTTCAATTGTAAAATAGGATGATAGTGCATCATGTATATCCACCAGGGTGAGGCGTTTTTAAAGTCCGCTAGTATAGTTACTGGCAACACAAATGTGTTTCAGGGACGTGTCATGCTGTATGGTCATAGGAATATATTTTATGGACAAATAAGCATATTTATCCCGTCAACACAGTGCGTATGAGACGTGAAACACGGTGCCGTGAAACATTTTTGATATCCTGTCAATACGACCTAATCACCGCGTTTGCATATGTGCTGTGGCTGGGATTTTTTTTTTTTGCATTTTAAAGCAATTAGTATTTGTTTACGGGATAAATAGAATAGTAGGTTTGTGCCGTGAATGGGAAAAATATCTGGCGCGGCTCGGAAACGGGATGTGCTCGGTAGAGCCTCGCCCATCCCGTTTCCTAAGCCTTGCCAAATAGTTTATCCTATTCACGGCACTAACCTACTATTTTCTATGTGACCAGTTCCTGATCACATGGCACACTCATATAGCTCTATATTGCTTGTTAGAAACATGGCATTTCATTGATGGAATGACATTTAGTGCAGATCCTAATCAGACTGCAGATTCACAGGCTGATCTGAATCTACACTGGTCACAAAACCCACAAGCCCCATTTGTCCAGTCACAAAGCAAAATGTATACATTGTAGCCATATGTCTCAAGGATAAAGGCTAAATATCACAGACAAAAGTAAAGTTATCAGTAAGTGATGGAGTACAGACAATTTGGCATTCCTTCTGTGATTGAGACATATGCATATTTAGGAATTTGTTACAGGATAATGGAACATCACAATTGGACTACATATACGAAGACATTTCCTAATAGAAACACACATTTACCCCGCGTAAGGTTGTGTTACGGACGGACAGTTGACCATATGTTCTCATCTCAGATGGACAAACGGACAAACTGGCGCCAGTAGTATCTCTAATGTCACCAGTACTTACCAACAGAGCTAGGCACGGGTGTACATTCAGTAATAATGTCATAGAACTCTGTCAGCGGCGCCATGTGATCAGATTGGGACCAATGACATTTCACAATAGAAATAAAGTGGGTGGGGTAATGTATCGGTTTTCATCAGATTAGCGTATATTTTGACTATTATTCAAACTATTTTGATTTTAATTATTTAGAAATGATATGCTGTACATTCCGGCTAAACATATTTAGCATATTACATCAATATATCTACTTTATATATAATTATAGGGGTTTATTCACGAAACTGATAACACAATATTCACAATTTTCTGAACTGTTTGTTTACATCTGTGGCATGTACCTTGTACATTGATGCTGTGTGTATCTATAATTATTTGTCATACTATGTCAGACACTGTCATACCAAAATAGGCATTTAGCTCTATAATTATGATAGCTACACCGATGTATCTGTAGTTTATATTTCAACGAAAATTACCGAATGACTTACTTACTTTACAATATAGGTCACAGAACGGCAACAAATCAAAATATCAAGTGTCATCCGGGCTTATTGTGACATGAAGATGTGACATATAAATATCATCCTGGATGACAATCATTACACGACCTTACCCCTGATGTCATTTTTCAGTTTCTTGTCACCAGTCTTGTGGTAAGTTGCGCGCTGGGAAATTCACAAACACTGCAAATGTGGGAACCATCTCGGTGCGGATGTGCATGTGTTGTTCTATGCTCCATACCAATGTCACAAAGAGTAGACATATTTAGACGATCCTCAGTATGCATAAGAATATTACTATATCGATTGAGTGTGCCGTTGAGAATGACAATTTTATTACAAACGCTACAGATATATAGGCACTATCCACAGCGTGTATGAGCAGATGTTGCTGCTACTTGTACATATATTGTCAGAAATATTGCATGCATGTGGACGATCACCAGTGTGAACAAGCCGGTGTTGTTTCAGGCTGGCAAACTGTGAGTGAAAGTCTTGTCACAAACACTACATGTATATGGACGATCCCCGGTGTGAATGAGCACGAGTCGTTTGAGGTAGCTACTATATGTGAAAAGATTGTCTTAGACACTGCATGTATAGGAGGGACCATTCCCGTTGTGTATGAGCATGTGTCCTTTGAGGCCGGAACTCTGTGTGAAAGTCTTGTCACAAATGTTACATATATGGGGACGATCCCCGGTGTGAGTAAGCATGTGTCGTTTGAGGCCGTAACTATGTGTGAAAGTCTTGTCACAAATGCTACATGTATGGGGACGATCCCCGGTGTGAATAAGCATGTGTCGTTTGAGGCCGGAACTCTGTGTGAAAGTCTTGTCACAAATGCTACATGTATGGGGACGATCCCCGGTGTGAATAAGCATGTGCCGTTTGAGACCGACTCTCCATATGAACGTTTCGTCACATACAGTACATGTGTGGGGACGATCCCCGGTATGATGAAGCATGTGTTGTTTGAGGCCGGAACTCTGTGTGAAAGTCTTGTCACAAATGCTACATGTATGGGGACGATCCCCGGTGTGAATAGGCATGTGCTCTTTGAGGCCGGAACTCTGTGTGAAAGTCTTGTCACAAATGCTACATGTATGGGGACGATCCCCGGTGTGAGCAAGCATGTGTCGTTTGAGGCCGGAACTCTGTGTGAAAGTCTTGTCGCAAATGCTACATGTATGGGGACGATCCCCGGTGTGAGTAAATATGTGTCGCTTGAGGTCACTTGTCCTTATGAACGTTTTGTCACATACACTACATTTATGGGGACGATCCCCGGTGTGAATGATCATGTGTTGTTTGAGGCTGGAAATCAGTGCGAAAGTCTTGTCACAAATGCTACATGTATGGGGACGATCCCCGGTGTGAGTAAATATGTGTCGTTTCAGGTAACTTGTCCTTATGAACGTTTTGTCACATAAACTACATGTATGGGGACGTTCCCCGGTGTGGGTGAACATATGCTGTTTGAGGTCTCCACTCGCTGCGAAAGTTTTGTTACAAATACCACATGTATAGGGACGATCCCCGGTGTGTATGAGCATGTGTCGTTTGAGGTGTCCCCTCTGTGTAAAAGACTTGTGACAAACAGTACATGTATGGGGACGATCCCCGATGTGGATGAGCATGTGTTGTTTGAGGCTGTTACTCATTGTCAAATTATTATCACAATCCCTACATGTATGTGGACGATCCCCGGTGTGTTTGAATATTAGTGTGTCTCAGGTTGCTACTCTACCTGAAATTCTTGCCACACAACACTATATATGCATGTGAACGTCCGCACACCCACACCCACATAGTGTGAGTTACTTAGTGCATATGGCATATGTTTTTTAGGATGCCACTCTGGTTGAAAGTATTGCCACCCATCGTATATTTTTCGAACTGCTTCCCATTATTATCCGTCAAGATTGAAGCCAGTTGCGCTATTTATGAACACGCCTTTACACAATAATACAGCAACACAACATCGCCGATGGTAGACATGACATGGCTGCCTCAAGATGATCTTGACTGTGTACGGAAACTGGGGCCTAACACTGGTCAGCAGGGATGTTTATTCATTAACCTGGAATAGAAGACGAGAAATACACAACAATGCCATGATGTACGTCAAACACGGCGGTGTCTCTGATATACGGAGTCCCGCAGGGGACATGGACAATTCGTTCCCACGAATTAACAATTCGTTCCCTCGAATTAACAATTCGTTCCCACGAATTAACAATTCGTTCCCCCGAATTGACAATTCGTTCCCACGAAATTTTTCGATCTATTCTGGAATTTTGATGATCTTTTCTTGAACATATTTCCTTGAATTTTCAAGATCATTTTAGGAATTTTGATATAATATCATTGTCACTGACATTTGTGACCAGTCTGGCTCCTGATCTGTATATGTGGCTGAAGGATTGGGGTTTACGTCATTTGTGGCCAGTGAGGCCGGGGAGTCCTCAGTGACCTTGAAATTTGGTGTTAATACGTGGGGTGTATGTTCTCTATTGAGTGAAATAGTTATTTGACCACTTCTACCCTTTAACCCTTTCACCTCTAAGTAACTGGAACGGAATTTGATATATTAATTTTGCAATCAATCCAATTGTCACAAAATGATTTTCAGACTAGTTCATACATGAAAAGGTGGTGTTTTTGTTCTCAAAAATATGAAAATTACTTGCAAAAGTGCAGATCCTGATGAGACGGCTCGTCATAACAGGCTCATCTGGATCTACATATTTTGCCAATATCACTATACATGCATGTGGTGTTGAAAGGATTAAACAGACATACTACATGTATTACGAATTGTAGTCATTTTTTTATGTTCCTTTAAATTCAGATATTGCTGATGTAAATTGGTGTGATATTGTCATAGAACATGTTCTATATATGTGGCTGTGACTGGAGAAATGGGGCTTATGTGATTTGTGACCAGTGTAACTCCCGATCAAATAGCACACTCCTGTAGCCTGATAACGAGCTACATGTGTGTTGCTTAATAGAAGCATGCAGCATATTTTTCATTGATGGAATGTTGACCAGTACAGATCCGGATCAGACTGTGTGATATACACTGGTCGCAAAACCGGTAAGCCCCACTTCTACAGACATATGGCACTGATGGTCTTTTCATGCATGTAGATGAATGTCCTAATAATACGGTGACTTCTATTATGCACTGACAACATAACCGTTAACTACAGCTGTCAGATATTTGAATAGAGACGCACGTACGTACGTATAACGCGGTGCCCGCAAGCGGGCGCGATAAAAAAACAAAGTCCAAGGTGTACATTAAATACTATAGAATATGGTCAATATAACTACATTGTATGTGAAAAGAAGGAACTATATATCGATACCAAACTCAATACACAAAAGAAGGCACGACAGGGTCAAATTGTAGTACAATTGTACTATGACGGGCTCCGTCACGAGTTCTTCAAGACAATACATAATGATAAATAGCCACTAAGACGTTCTAACAAAATGGCAATTCAAAGTAATAGAAAAAGAAAGTAGCCAACATATCATAATAAAATACTTCGAAGAAGCAAATCTGCGCTCAAAAAGTACAACCTGCTGAGAAAAGTGACCCTATGGCATTTGCAACAACGTCAAAACATGATACTCTTGTACAGTAAGTAGTACAGTACAATCTCGTACATTATGTAGTACCACGCGACTATGATTGAATCTTTTCGCCGATGGCAGTTGTAATTCTTCAGTGAATATCAAAATATGTAGGTACGGGGCTTCAGGGAAATAACAAATCCTTTATTTATTGTCATATTGATTGATTGATGTATTGTATGGGGATTACCGTAGCTCAAGAGCATGACTGTGTATAGTTTGTTTGTTTGTTGGGGTTTAACGGCCTATCAACAGCTAAGGTCATTTAAGGCCGGGGCAATGGGTTTAGTACTAGATCCCATATATTACCTGTACAAGTACATGTACATTTTCAAGTACATGTACAAATAGGGGGAAAATCCCAAAATCAGAACTGAATATTTACAATAACAAAACTATATATTCAGCCCTGAAATCAGAACAATCCTGATCTGATGCCAGGTCCTAGCCACACCAGAATCACATGGCACTTTCCCAAAAGCAGTAGGATCAGTAATAATCTTACTACTTTTATAATTGGAAATAACCCAATTCAACTCTCTGGTAACAAAAGAGCCAACGATAAAAACGTACCGGAGGGCCAAACCAGGCAAATAGTGATTCCAATAAGGAGGAACCACTACCGTTAATTTACGCCGTCTCGTTCGCCGGACCATCACCCACTGTGTATAGACGGTAGCAAATAAAGTAAGCCCCAATACGACCATGTCGACTGCACAAACACATGTACTGCACTGGGTAATTCTAAAATATTGCATGAACCATTTTGTTAGTAAGAAACCAACGTGTGAAAGACGAAGTGACCATTCATGAACTCTGTCTAGGCTACTGCCGGTTTTCTGAAGTAGAACCATATCCTGAATATGGCCAGTCAGCCAGCGAGCGTAATGCGTGCGATCAAGTGCAAACTTCCATTAAGCCAAGTGGTGTGTGCGTGTTTAAACATCGAGCATGAACTTGGCATCTCGGAGTTTCTTGCAGACACCAACAGCATTAGATCCATATTCACTATCATGTACCAAAACTGTGTTGTCGAACTCTTCAAGATTTCTGCTGGCAACCGTTATTCCATACAGATTATATATTTTGTGACAGCTCATCTTGTTTATCTCGATACCGGGCATATGCCTTGGTAAAGAGAATATACATACAACAAACATCCGCTTGATGTACTAGTGGAATGCTCTAGTTAAATGTCAGCAAAAACCGAATTGAAATCAGAAGTAGTGAGTATCAAAAAGCAATGAAAAAATGTGGTGTCATTATCATGCTACAGAAAACAATAAACAGACCACAAATATAGCATATTTTTCTTATTTGTCCATGAAAACACACTTGGTATTTCATATGCCATATAGTCGTATGCCGGCAGCCATGTACTAGGACATGTAAGTACATGTAGGAATAAGTTAATAACCAGTATGTGTGAGCCATATTTAAATTACTTTATATTCTACGAATTCAATGAATGGTCTCATCCAGACCATTACATCTCAGTTCATAAATGGCACATGCTGTGCTTATTAACAATACAATGACCTATACTATCAAGAAGTCATAGACAGGTAGGCATGTACTATGTAAATAGGAAGGATTTAATGATTCAGTATTTGTGAGTCATATAAGTATGGATATTAAACTATGATGCGATCGAGATCAATATGTTGTGAATTCATGATGAAACATATGTTGAGGTCATTCATGAGATTGTTTGGTACATAGAAATAATATAAAAATGTATTATGCGGTCATAATGCAATCTATATTGAATGCATATGCATGTATATGTATCACAGTTATGATGGGCACTGTTTCTGGGGAATACCACACACTGTAATCATATATGTTGTAGTCATATAATGTCATTACATGGTATTTGTAAGTGTCATAACTGTGTACTATAATATCACAACCATATGTTTAATATAATATATAATACTTTAAACGCATTAAAATGAACATGATTGATTATTCTATGGTAATCCAGAATTATATCAGAAAGTTCCATCGTCTAACTGGGTTTGAGCTAACCTGGAAGCGAAACATGCAAAGCTAAACATTGACACATAGCTCTAAATCATGACCATTCATTATAGCATATAGTGTTTTATATATGTGACACGCATAGACGCTGTGAATATTGATTTCAGTGCAGGAGACGGGACTTTTGTTGATGAGAATATATGTTAATTGAGAATATATTTCCATTTATCAGCGATGATTATACAAGCAGTCATGCGGAAAGTTTTTCTGATATAGAATATGCTGATCTGCCTTATACAGACATATTGTTATATGGGACAATTATTAAATAGTTCAGTGTAATTTAAATGTATGCATATTGGTATATCCACTTGTGAATATTCACGGAAACAGAAACTGTAATACATACTATTCGATAAGTGTTGTATTTTACATGAATTGTTTTATTTTGGTTATAATTAAGTCTAAGGTGATTGAAATGTCATGGTACTTAGCCGCACACCAGCATATAACAGTTAAATATCTGACTGTAATGCGAAGATGGCCGGCCGAACTATAGCATATGTACCAATCGCAATACATAGTGTATACATGTATGGCATTATAGTGCAATTTACAACGTATATAACGTAAGACTCCATAAAATACAATATGTAAAACAAACAGTACGTATATTTTAATATTCTGACTCTACAACGAGTGTAACCTAATTCATTCGAGCATCACCAAGTGTATTATCAGTGATCTACTAATCTGAACACATGTGAATCTGTCATATAAAGAAATTTAAAAAATAAATGAAAAGCAACGTGCAATTGCCAGTACCACACTATATTAAAATAGCCTAAATGAGTCGACCATTTTGAATAAACAAAATTACAAATGACTTCAAAATCAAGTGTGTCCAACTTACTGATTTAACCGCCTAACAAAATGCAGTAGTATACATAAGTAAAGCAAAAGTACACATTATATTCAATAACTTTCGAGTTTTTGGAAAATATGGCGGCCATTTTGAATTAAACATGCTCTTTAAGAAGAGCATAAATATTGATCTATATATTTAATATCGTATCTCAGATGAAAATCAAACTAATATGTTCATATCTAGCTTAGTACCAAGATATGGTCCCCCACAGGGTAGATAATGCTGAATCTTGATGAATATTTGACGTCCATCTTGGATTCATATGGATTTGATAGCCTCCATCTATGTTTAAAATTAATGCATGGTATCCAAAGGATACCGATCAAGATCCAAGTGCCTATTTGTTTTCATTCATCAAATCAGTACACATTTCAGGCTAAATGTTGATGCTTGGCGGACATATTGTATTGAATATGTTGATCCTCTTAACGATAGACGTCCGAGCAAACCGAATTGCTTAGTATATTGCCCCATAAAACAATATAATCACCAATAAAACATACTTTATCGGATTGTTCTGTAATGTTATGCAAGTACATATTGTAGTATCAAAAATGTTAATAGAGTGAATTTAGCACTCATTTGACCCATGTGCACTTAATAGCCCCAACAATGACCTTGTCCTACCTGATTTGATTGACCGACACCGACACTAAAAAGGTATGCAAACAGTACTTAAAGTAGAGCAACAGGAGACTGATGTTTAACAAATTCCTAACCTGACGAAGGACGGATGATTCATACGCACCTTGAAACACGTAAAATTTAAAGATATACATTTACCAATTATCACAAAAGCAAATGGCGAAAATGGTTGCTAAGGGAAGTAATCTGCTAATAGTTGGAACAGGGCAGGTTTAAATGGCGGCCCAACCACGGCCATCTTTGGTGAGGTAGCTTGTATACAGGTACAGTGTTAACGCGGTGATACATAGACTAACACGCCATGTCTTTATATCCTTGTTTACTTTTATTTCTTTAATCTGACATTTTCTGAGCGGGAGGGGAACGGGAGTGATTGGGCCATAGTGCTATGTCTCGGCCCTGCTGTGTACAATCCATACCGTCACGTGGTGAGACTATCGTGTATATTACATGTACATCGTAACATATATATATACCTGTACATCGTTGATTATAACATATATGTGGCTGTGCCTGGAGAAATGGGGCTTATGGGTTTTGCTACCAGTGTAGCTCCTGATCAAATAGTACACTCCTGTTGCCAGACAGCGATCTATAGCCCGAACTCCTGGATCCACGTCTACTGCCAATTACGTCTATTTGTTTAGGAAAATAATAAATAAAGTACATTCATAACTACAGCATGTGCAAAATATGTTTAGTCATCAATGGTAAAGTGCATTTTATATGATGGTCATAATATTTTCATCGAAAATGGATCGCATGACGGGGATTATTTAATTTGTGAACAGCATATACCATGATCATGACCAAGCGCACCATTCGCACAGTCTGACCAGAGTATCCACTTATCTATCTTTCTAACCACGTATTACCGTATTGAATTTCACATTATGATCTACTAGTTAACAGGGGCGGATCCAGCATTTGGGAAACTGGGGGTGGGGGTTGTCTAGTTGCGAAGGTAACTCTTGCAATCTACTCCGGACGGTACGGGAGTAATTGCAAGAGATACAGTTCGCGACTAGGGGGTTGTCCAATTTTGTAGTTCTTTTATTTTTTTCCCTGTATTTCACGACATTTCAATTCAGACTCCAACTGGTGGTAAACTGTGATCTATGTAAACTCCGTGGCTGAACGGAGGGGGGTGGGGCTGCAACCCCGGAATCCCCCTCTAGATTCGCCCCTCGTTAATACATTGAGCAAGTAAGGCCGCTGTTTTCAAACGGCGCTCCTAGGACCGTGGATTGGTGGCCCTTCCTGTATATACATGTAGCACCGGTTAATGGCCGGGGACGGCCGCGACACCTATAGATCGATGGCGTGTCAACACTGGCATAATTAACTTTGCGACCAGTGAAACTGTCTTAATATATTTTAATTATACATAGGTCAACCTCAGCATCTGTGTATGCTGATCAGGGTATTCACTGTTCGTCATTTCATAAACAGTCACAAACTCGTACATGTACTACGTTTGGACTATTTATCATCAAATACACACATACCAACCCCGGCATCCATGTCTGATCAGAGACTTCACTGTTCGCTATTGTGTAAACCGTCTTACTTTGTTTTGCCTATTTATCAAGAACACGCAGTTATTTATTAAACACTGAGGCGTGTCTTCCGTTGAAATACTGATGTATATCTCCATATGGTATGATATTAATAATGGCTACCTGTGGAAGTGCAAAACAACGCACAAAACAATAGTAACCCTTAGACTGCTGAGAACGAAAATTGTCGTCTGCTGTTTCATATTTTAAATTATTTCTCAATAAAGACATGGTTTTACAGCACGTTAGAATCATTTCCACTGGAAAGTATTCTAAAATGCTGTCAAACCATGTTTTTGATGAGAAAAATATAAAATATAAAATAAACAGCAGACGATAACATCGTCGGCAGTGTAAGGGTTAATAGTAGATTACAACATTCTTATTTGTTCAACGAAGCAATATTCCCTTCCCGACCCCCGCACAGACACAGACTCCCACCATATACATACAGGAATATTAACATGCTACTAAATGGACAAATGTCACATTCAATCAATTAAGCGAGAAATAAATCGACTAGATAAAATGAGCAGGGACTCACGGATACCCCCGGCCGACGCCTTCTCCGACCAACACATATTTTCCAAGTCATTTGGCCTTGGTATTTGGCATGAAAGCCACATGAGTGGGCAAAAGAATGAAAATATGGATGATGGCTGAGATGTATGTGGAGTTTCAAGTGAATCCGAATGACGGTTGCAGAGATATTTTGTAGGTAAAAACTTCAACGCAAATATTTAAAAAACTTTAACACACATTTCTAAGTAATTTGACATGAAGGCCACATTTGTGTGGTATGGAATGCAAATATGGACGATGATAAAGAAATATATGAAGTTTGAAGTCAATCCGACTTACCGTTGCAGATATAATGGGTTCCTCAAAACTTTAACACAAATGGGACGGATGAACGGACATATGGTATGACGAAACATAAAACCCCATCGACATATTTTGTATGCTGGGGGCATAATTATATAGTATATGTACATGCTTTACTTTTTTTATGAAACAACTTACATTTGTAATTTAAACAATATTTATTTGGCATGTTTGAGCTCACATTGACATTAACTTCTGAAGTCGTAGTTTTCGTAAATACGGTTTATCCCGATGCAGCATACGTATACATCCCACGGTCATATGTATAATGATCGCAATCCATACATTTGTATGTTTTAGAAAACCAAGTGTTGTTGCGACATATACACATTCAGTGCACTGTAATAGGTAACGCATGTATCAATACATTCGTTAATTCTCTCTAACAGTTGTGTATTAAACACCGAGGCGTGTCCTCCATGGACATACTGATGGTTACTTCCGTAAGGTATGATATCAATCACTGTCATCTGTAAAAGTGTAAAACAACGCACAAACCCATAGTAATAGTCATTCAATTACAATGTTTTTATTGTTTTTAACTAGGCAATATTCCCTCCCCCACACCACACGAGATTGCCACCATATACATACAGGAATGATGGTAAATGGACAAAGTTCACATTCAATCAAGCATTCAAGCAAGACATAAATCAAGTACATACTGTATATACCTGGAGGCCGTTTCACCAAACTTCGTACGACTAAAATGTTCGTAAGGGCAAACACATTAACTATGTTTTCTTGTAAACAATTATTGGATTTACATTGATTGAGCGTAGGCTGCATATGCTCAATAAATATAAATCCATCATTTTAAATTTCCAGACGATCCTAAATTTGCACTTAAGAACATTTTAGTAGTACGAATGTTAGTGAAGCCCCTGCTATGTTTGTTTATGAAAGAACTTAGTATTGTACCTTCCCCGTCACAATTGGACCAACACTATGTATTACACCTATCTCCAGTGAATAAACAGTGAATACCCACTTGCTTCAGAAATGATGGAGTGACACTACTCAATTACTAATACCTTATCTGGAGCACTGCATTAAATGGATTGCTCTATATACATGATTCAGGCAAGCTAATTTAATCTGCTATAAATTGTGTTAGTCATAAAGCAAACAAATGTTCATAACAGCGCTCCAGATAAGGAATTATTAATTGAGTATTGTCACTCCATCATTCCTTAAGCAATTGGGTAATCCAAATCACACTACTGTTTACACAGCAACAGACAGCAATTGTTAAATAGTTTGCTTTGAAATGAAAACATGTATTGGCATTTCATTAGAAGTGTCTCCTTGCAGACAATTCTAATGAAATACCAAGATGTGTTTTCCTGGAAAATAAGAAAACAATGCTACAATTGTGGTTTGTTTATTGTTTTCTGCAGCATGATACAGGCTAAAATGTCTCCTTGCAGACAATTCTAATGAAATACCAAGATGTGTTTTCCTGGCAAATAAGAAAACTATGCTAAAATTGTGGTTTGTTTATTGTTTTCTGCAGCATGATACAGGTACCACAACATTGTTATTGCGTTTTGATACTCGCTACTTCTGATTTCAATTGTTTTTTTTGGCAATTTTAATTGGGTATTTAAGCAAACTTATCTGGAGCTCGGTTCAGAACATGTTGTTCGTACCCAACTCAGACGAGTGCTTAAAGGTACATGCCCACTCAGTAGCCACACAATGTTCTTTATAGGAATTGCGTAAGTGTATACTTGTGTCACTATTCCACCAGTTCTAAAAATTACGAGAGGCCGCTATAATGATATAATCATTTAGTAATATTTATTTTACTGATAGTGACGCGCGGTGGTATCAGGCTATTTTCATATGCAAATGAGGCACGGTATTTATGAATTATTTATACTAATTAAATGCGTCACCTGAAAAAATAACATTTTCGACAGATTATAAAGTCTGATAATTGCACATCAAACAAATAAATACAAAGTATAAATAGTAATGTCCGTTAACATTTTAAGGAAACACGCGCTTATCGCCCCTGATATCAGTGTAGACAGTACACTTTACGTCTGATATAACATGTATCGTAATGCAACGCAATACGTGGGGTAATGGTAAATTAAAGTTTATTTTGCCAGAAAATATCTCAGATAATGTCTCTGAGAACATTTTGTGCCTACCGAGTGGGCATTGGTCGCGCTGAAGTACATTACGAAAACTTGCTCAGTTCCGTAACTTTCATGTGGTGGAAATCGTCATTTGCAAAGAAAAGAACACGATACGTTGCCTAAGGAAGGGCATCGTAATGACCAAGCTACTCCCCTCGCTGACAGCCATGATACTGAAATTAACGTAAGTCCCCGGTGACCTTCACTTTGAAAGGTAAACACCAATGTCATTAATGAATACCGGTGTGTAAGATTTGAATTAATGGTGTTTAACGGTCTGCCAACAGATGTGGTCATTTTAGGCCCGGTTAACGGGGTCGAATCACATATTTCACATACACCGGATTCAACTATCAAGTAACAAGGAAGTCAAACATATACATGAGGGCCCAACCCGGGATATCGGTATGCTGGTAAGGATGAAAGTCAGCGTTACATTTACCCCTCACAACCAATCGTCCAAACCGCAAGAGCATGTGATGTTTGTGAATGCCAGTATTTTTGTAGCTTGTCACAAATAGAACGATCCCGGTGTGAATAAGTATATGTCGTTTGCGGTTGCCGTCGATTGTAAAAGGTTTATAACAAACACTACTGTATGATGACACTCCCCTATGTGAAGGAGTATATGTTGTGTGAGGTTGAAAGCTTTGTTACAAACACTACTTCTATAGGGACGATCGCTGGTGTGTATGTGAATATGTTTTTATGTTGCACCTCTAATTGAAAGTCTACTCGCAAACACTGCACGTATGGGGACGATCCCAATTGAGGACGTAGTGTAGAAATTTAATTAAAAAAAGGCCATACAAATGGTACCAGGGGTAAGGTCATGTTAATGCTCGACATCCATGCCAATATTTATCTGTGACCTTTACACGTTATGGTAAGCCCGGGTGACACTTGATATTTTGATTTTTTATCGTATAATGACCAAATTTGTAAAATACAGAGATAAAGTTGGTGTTGGTGTCAAATCGTCCGGAATTATATGCCCTATACACATGTGTGCATATTATGGAAATAGTTGAACCGTATATGGGATAGAATTACAAATAAAGTGAAATTAATGAATTTATTTTCTTCAATTTAATTACGATTGGCTATGCAACAAATGGATATAAATGTGCACCTACTGAAAATATGTTCCATAGAAGGATATAGCAAGTCTAGTTCATACTATATGCAAACATATCACACAATATAATTTACTGTAGGACAATTCAGAGTTAGTAGTACACCTGAAGATGCAAAATTACCCCACCCACCCCATTTGCAGTGACATATGACTAGGGAGTTACCTTTAGTTATGTGCAATTTGTTGGAAACATTATAGGAATGAATGGCCTTTTTGTGGAATTTATCGGGGTATAAACTTGGAAAAGTCGCGGGAATACTGGACGAGGCCTTCCGCGACTTTTCCAAGTTTATATCCCCGATAAATTCCACAAAAAAGGCCATTCATTCCTTATAATTCCAAAATTTGAAATAAATTCATGAAGAAAATGTGTTCATTTTGACAGACGGCAGCCATTTGTTTACATTGATAGAACTGACAGCGCACCTGTAGAAAGTAGTTCGGCGTGGGAGTTTACTGGGATATCAATTTTGGACAGACACTTGCTACGGGCCAATCAAATGTTAAGGAATTGTGTAAATATTTTTGTGCTGGAATTATTGTGTTCTTGTAAATTATACAAACTATGTTGATGGATATATATATTTCATCTTTGCGTTTGGTCGTCCGTCCGTCCGTAGTCCGTCCGTCCGTCCGTCCGTCCGTTCGTTCGTTCGTTCGTTCGTTCGTCCGTTCGTCCGTTATTCCATCCGTAAGTCTGTACCGTTATAATTTATGTTTCCCTTCATGGAATGCTTTCATATTTGGCTGAATTCTTACTAACATCACCCTGCATCCATTTCTGTCTCACCCACGTTAGTGGAAAGTGTGACATAGTGGTTACAATTTCGGCTAGGGCGGCGTGGTTGTAGGAATATGTTTCATGGATGAAATAACTAATTAGTCATTAGCTGGCCATATGAAGGTTTTTCATTAACAAAACGATATGTTGTGCATCCATATATATATTACAGTGGTTCAGGGACTATCAAGAAGGTTATATCACGTGCTGTCATATCAAGGACAATTAAACATACTGTCATGTATATGTCCAGTCGGGAAATGCGATACACGCTTTCAAAGTACGAGATAATATATACTGACGGGCTTTAAAAACGCCTCAGGTATATGCCATTATACATTCATTACTTGCATTAGAGATTTGTAACCACATGCACGTAAATATGACTTCCTTCATGTCTAATCTAGCCTATACATGGCTTATCCAGTCAACCGCGACGGTCTGTGCACTCCATGAGTCACCTTTCCTCCTGAAAACATTTACTCGAATTGCACATGCAAATTCCGACAGTACAGTTGGTCAGTTAACACGCAGGACGTTGTGCTAACATAATATCTACATGAAAGTTAAAGGCTCATAGCAGTGAGGATTTTTGGAAGTGTTGCGCAGATTGTGGTTGTCAGGCAATTCAACGTGTCCAGGTCAACCGTAGCATATACACGTTACTAACTACTCCCTACGTACTCCACAATTTCATGTGATATATAATGGTCTGGCAGTGACGTCATGTGAGCGTATTCATAACTGAGAATTTATGAAATTGTTAAGTATGCATACAATGTGTATGCTACATAGAATAAATATTTCAATTGTAAAATAGGATGATAGTGCATCATGTATATCCACCAGGGTGAGGCGTTTTTAAAGCCCGCTAGTATAATTACTGGCAACACAAATGTGTTTCAGGGACGTGTCATGCTGTATGGTCATAGGAATATATGTTATGGACAAATAAGTATATATAATGCGGCAATATGACAATGTTTTCTGGAGAAATGAATACATCGTGATGCCATATGGATGTGTTCCGTATATATAAAACATATTACATGGTGATATGAAGTTTCTCTGTAACACAAGGTTGTGAGGCAACTGGGCATGGAATATGTTGATATAAAAGTAACGGATCGTTTTGTGTAGTCATATAAACGCATGCAATGGACAAAATGAACTTACTGTATCATCCTACGGGCGTATTACCGGGATTTGTGTACACATACACAGTGACCATAACAAATCCATCCGGGACTAACCAATGTATTGTGCTATCGTATTGATGTGTTTCACGAACTGAAAAAAATATTATGCGACAAAGATAAGAATGTTTCAAGGACATTAGTATGTATGGTGTTGTCATATGAAAATGTTTCAGGGATAAAGTCGACTGTATTTTCAGGGATGCAAGCTGACCAATAATGCATTTACTGGAAATATTTGTGTGTTTTATTGGCCCATGAGGATATTATGTGGCAATATAAAGGCAGTTAAGGGATAAATGCAAGACCGTGTGTGTCTTATGCATGCGTGTCATAGACACGTGAGCGTCCTATGCATGTGTGCAGTCATATGAAAATGACTCTGTGATAAATTAGCATATCAATATGTCCTATGTGGCTGTGACTGAAGAACTGGGGCATGTACGATTTTTATCCCGTCAACACAGTGCGTACGAGATGTGAAACACGGTGCCGTGAAACATTTTTGATATCCTGTCAATACGACCTAATCACTGCGTATGCATATGTGCTGTGGCTGGGATTATTTTTTTTGCATTTTAAAGCCATTAGTATTTGTTGACGGGATAAATAGAATAGTAGGTTAGTGTCGTGAATGGGAAAAATATCTGGCGCGGCTCGGAAACGGGATGTGCTCGGCAGAGCCTCGCCCATTCCGTTTCCTAAGCCTTGCCAGATAGTTTATCCCATTCACGGCACTAACCTACTATTCTCTATGTGACCAGTTCCTGATCACATGGCACACTCATATAGGTCTATATTGCTTGTTAGAAACATGGTATTTTATTGATGGAATGACATTTAGTGCAGATCCTAATCAGACCGCAGATTCACAGGCTGATCTGAATCTACACTGGTCACAAAACCCACAAGCCCCATGTTTCCAGTCACAAAGCAAAATGTATACATTGTAGCCATATGTCTCAAGGATAAAGGCTAAATATCACAGACAAAAGTAAAGTTGTCAGTAAGTGATGGAGTACAGACAATTTGGCATTCCTTCTGTGATTGAGACATATGCATATTCAGGAATTTGTTACAGGATAATGGAACATCACAATTGGACTACATATGCGAAGACATTTCCTAATAGAAACACACATTTACCCCGCGTAAGGTTGTGTTATGGGCGGACAGTTGACCATATGTTCTCATCTCCGTACAGATGGACAAACGGACAAACTGGCGCCAGTATTATCTCTAATGTCACCAGTACTTACCAACACAGCTAGGCACGGGTGTACATTCAGTCAGAATGTCATAGAACTCTGTCTGCGGCGCCATGTGATCAGATTGGGACCAATGACATTTCACAATAGCATTAAAGTGGGTGGGGTAATGTATCGGTTTTCATCGGATTGGCGTACATTTTGACTATTATTCAAACTATTTTGATTTAAATTATTTAGAAATGATATGCTGTACATTCCGGCCAAAATTAGTTAGCATATTACATCAACATATCTACTTTATATATAATTATAGGGGTTTATTCACGAAACTTATAAAAACATATTGACAATTTTCTGAACTGTTTGTTTACATCTGTAAAGCATGTAGCTTGCACATTGATGCTATGTGTATCTATAAATATTTGTCATACTATATCAGACACTTTCATACCAAAATAAGCATTTAGCTCTCTAATTATGATAGCTACACCGATGTATCTGTAGTTTCTATTTCAACGAAAATTACCGAATGACCTACTTTACAAAATAGGTCACAGAACGGCAACAAATCAAAATATCAAGTGTCATCCGGGCTTATTGTGACATGAAGAGGTGACATATAAAGATCATCCTGGATGACAATCATTAACACGACCTTACCCCTGATGTCATTTTTCAGTTTCTTGTCACCAGTCTTGTGGTAGGTCGCGCGCTGGGAAATTCACAAACACTGCAAATGTGGGAACCATCTCAGTGCGGATGTGCATGTGTTGTTCTATGCTCCGTACCAACGTCTTGTCACAAAGAGTAGACATATTTAGACGATCCTCAGTGTGCATAAGAATATTAGTATATCGATCGAGTGTGCCGTTGAGAATGACAGTTTTATTACAAACGCTACAGATATATAGGCACTATCCACAGCGTGTATGAGCAGATGTTGCTGCTACTTGTATACGTCTTGTCAGAAATATTGCATGCATGTGGACGATCACCAGTGTGAACAAGCCTGTGTTGTTTCAGGCTGGCAAACTGTGAGTGAAAATCTTGTCACAAACACTACATGTATATGGACGATCCCCGGTATGAATGAGCATGCGTCGTTTGATGTAGCTACTATATGTGAAAAGATTGTCTTATACACTACATGTATAGGAGGGACCATTCACGTTGTGTATGAGCATGTGTCCTTTGAGGCCGGAACTCTGTGTGAAAGTCTTGTCACAAATGTTACATGTATGGGGACGATCCCCGGTGTGAGTAAGCATGTGTCGTTTGAGGCCGAACTCTGTGTGGGGAAAGTCCCCTTGAGGCCGAACCTCGGTGTAAAGTCTTGTCAAATGTTACATGTATGGGGACGATCCCCGGTGTGGGGAGTAGCATGTCGTTTGAGGCCGTAACTATGTGTTAAAGTCTTTGTCACAAAATTGCTACATGTATGGGGACGATCCCCGTGTGAAATAACATGTGTACCGTTTGATGCCGTTTAACTCTGTGTGAAAGTCTTGTCACAAATGCTACATGTATGGGGACGATCCCCGGTGTGAATAATCATGTGTCGTTTGAGACAGCCTGTCCATATGAACGTTTCGTCACATACACTACATGTGTGTGGACGATCCCCGGTATGATTAAGCATGTGTTGTTTGAGGCCGAAACTCTGTGTGAAAGTCTTGTCACAAATGCTACATGTATGGAGACGATCCCCGGTGTGAATAGGCATGTGCTGTTTGAGGCCTGAACTCTGTGTGAAAGTCTTGTCACAAATGCTACATGTATGGAGACGATCCCCGGTGTGAATAGGCATGTGCTGTTTGAGGCCGGAACTCTGTGTGAAAGTCTTGTCACAAATGCTACATGTATGGGGACGATCCCCGGTGTGAGTAAGCATGTGTTGTTTGAGGCCGGAACTCTGTATGAAAGTCTTGTCACAAATGCTACATGTATGGGGACGATCCCCGGTGTGAATAGGCATGTGCTGTTTGAGGCCGGAACTCTGTGTAAAAGTCTTGTCACAAATGCTACATGTATGGGGACGATCCCCGGTGTGAATAGGCATGTGCTGTTTGAGGCCGGAACTCTGTGTGAAAGTCTTGTCACAAATGCTACATGTATGGGGACGATCCCCGGTGTGAGTAAATATGTGTCGTTTGAGGCCACTTGTCCTTATGAACGTTTTGTCACATACACTACATGTATGGGGACGTTCCCCGGTGTGATTAAACATGTGCTGTTTGAGGCCGGAACTGTGTGTGAAAGTCTTGTCACAAATGCTACATGTATGGGGACGTTCCCCGGTGTGGGTGAACATATGCTTTTTGAGGTCTCCTGCGAAAGTTTTGTCACAAATACCACATGTATAGGGACGATCCCCGGTGTGTATGAGCATGTGTCGTTTGAGGTGTCCCCTCTGTGTAAAAGACTTGTCACAAACAGTACATGTATGGGGACGATTCCCGATGTGGATGAGCATGTGTTGTTTGAGGCTGTTACTCATTGTCAAATTATTATCACAATCCCTACATGTATGTGGACGACCTTAGCTGTTGATAGGCCTATCAACATCCCCGGTGTGTTTGAATATTATTGTCTCTCAGGTTGCTACTCTACCTGAAATTCTTGCCACAAAACACTATATATGCATGTGAACGTCCGCACACCCACACCCACACAGTGTGAGTTACTTAGTGCATATGGCATATGTTTTTTAGGATGCCACTCTGGTTGAAAGTATTGCCACCCATGGTATATTTGTCGAACTGCTTCCCATTATCATCCGTCAAGATTGAAGCCAGTTGCGCTATTTATGAACACGCCTTTACACAATGATACAGCACCACAACATCGCCGATGGTAGACATGACATGGCTGCCTCTAGATGATCTTGACTGTGTACGGAAACAGCAGGGATGTTTATTCATTAACCTGGAATAGAAGACGAGAAATACACGACAATGCCATGATGTACGTCAAACACGGCGGTGTCTCTGATATACGGAGTCCCGCAGGGGACATGGACAATTCGTTCCCACGAATTAACAATTCGTTCCCACGAAATAAACATTCGTTCCCCCGAATTGACAATTCGTTGCCACGAAATTTCTCGATCTATTCTGGAATTTTGATGATCTTTTCTTGAACATATTTCCTTGAATTTTCAAGATCTTTTTAGGAATTTTGATGATAATATCATTGTCACTATGACATTTGTGACCAGTCTGGCTCCTGATCTCTATATGTGGCTGTGGCTGAAGGATTGGGGTTTATGCCATTTGTGGCCAGTGAGGCCGGGGAGTCCTCAGTGACCTTGACATTTGGTGTTAATACGTGGGGTGTATGTTCTCTATTGTGTGAAATAGTATCTGACCACTTCTACCCTTTAACCCTTTCACCTCTAAGTAACTGGAACGGAATTTGATATATTAATTTTACAATCAATCCAATTGTGATAAAATGATTTTCAGACTAGTTCATATATGTAAAGGTGGTGTTTTTGTTCTGGATCTACACATTTTGCCAATATCACTATACATGCATGTGGTGTTGAAAGGATTAAACAGACATACTACATGTAATACGAATTGTATTCATATTTTATGTTCCTTTAAATTCAGATATTGCTGATGTGAATTGGTGTGATATTGTCATAGAACATGTTCTATATATATGTGGCTGTGACTGGAGAAATGGGGCTTATGTGATTTGTGACCAGTGTAACTCCAAATCAAATAGCACACTCCTGTAGCCTGATAACGAGCTACATGTGTGTTGCTTAATAGAAACATGCGGCATGTTTTTCATTGATGGAATGTTGACCAGTACAGATCCTGATCAGACTGTGTGATATACACTGGTCGCAAAACCGGTAAGCCCCACTTCTACAGACACATGGCACTGATGGTCTTTTCATGCATGTAGATGAATGTCCTAATACTACGATGACTTCTATTATGCACTGACAACATAACCGTTAACTACAGCTGTCAGATATTTGAATAGAGACGCACGTACGTACGTATATCGCGGTGCCCCCAAGCGGTCGCGATAAAAAACAAAGACCAAGGTGTACATTAAATACTATAGAATATAGTCAATATAACTACATTGTATGTGAAAAGAAGGAACTATATATCGATACCAAACTCAATACACAAAAGAAGGCACGACAGGGTCAAATTGTAGTACAATTGTACTATGACGGGCTCCGTCACGAGTTCTTCAAGACAATACATAATGATAAATAGCCAATAAGACGTACTAACAAAATGGCAATACAAAGTACATAATAGAAAAAGAAAGTAGCCAACATATCATAATAAAATACTTCGAAGAAGCAAATCTGCGCTCAAAAAGTACAACCTGCTGAGAAAAGTGACCCTATGGCATTTGCAACAACGTCAAAACATGATACTCATGATACAGTAAGTAGTACAGTACAATCTCGTACATTATGTAGTACCACGCGACTATGATTGAATCTTTTCGCCGATGGCAGTTGCAATTCTTCAGTGAATATCAACATATGTAGGTACGGGGCTTCAGGGAAATGAGGGAAATAGCAAATCCTTTATTGTCATATTGATTTATTGTATGGGGATTACCGTAGCTCAAGAGCATGACTGTGTATAGTTTGTTTGCTTGTTGGGGTTTAACGGCCTATCAACAGCTAAGGTCATCTAAGGCCGGGGAAATGGGTTTAGTACTAAATCCCATATATTACCTGTACAAGTACGTGTACATTTTCAAGTACATGTACAAATGGGGGAAAAATCCCAAAATCATAACTGAATATTTACAATAACAAAACTATATATTCAGCCCTAAAATCAGAACAATCCTGATCTGATGCCAGGTCCTCGCCACACCAGAATCACTTGGCCCCTCCCAAAAGCAGTACGATCAGTAATAATCTTACTACTTTTATAATGGGCAATAACCCAATTCAACTCCCTGGTAACAAAAGAGCCAACGATAAAAACGTACCGGAGGGCCAAACTAGGAAAATAGTGATTCCTATAAGGAGGAACCACTACCGTTAATTTGAGCCGTCTCGTTCGCCCGACCACCACCCACTGTGTATAGACGGTAGCAAATAAAGTAAGTCCCAATACGACCATGACGACTGCACAAACACATGCGCTGCACTGGGTAATTCTAAAATATTGCATGAACCATTTTGTTAGTAGGAAACCAACGTGTGAAAGACGAAGTGACCATTCAGGAACTATGTATAGGCTACTGCGGGTTTTCTGAAGTAGAACCATATCCTGAATATGGCCAGTCAGCCAGCGAGCGTAATGCGTGATATCAAATGCAAACTTCCATTGAGCCAAGTGTGTGCGTGTTTAAACATCGAGCATGAACTTGGCATCTCGGAGTTTCTTGCAGACACCAACAGCATTAGATCCATAGTCACTATCATGTACCAAAACTGTGTTGTCGAACTCTTCAAGATTTCCGCTGGCAACCGTTATTCCATACAGCTTATATATTTTGTGCCAGCTCATCTTGTTTTTCTCGATACTGGGCATATGCCTTGGTAAAGAGAATATACATACAACAAACATACGCTTGATGTACTGTACGTCTTGCTCTAGTTAAATGTCAGCATTTGAGGACGGCATCTGATTTCCTTGGGGATGCTATCAACAAGTAATAATGCATTCATCACCTCCGATTCGCTTCCCTAATCCCCACAAAGCTCCGGATAAGGTGCGTATTTGCTTAAATACCCAATTAAAATAGCCAAAAACCAAATTGAAATCAGAAGTAGTGAGTATCAAAAAGCAATGAGTAAAATGTGGTATCATTATCATGCTACAGAAAACAATAAACAGACCACAAATATAGCATATTTTTCTTATTTGTCCATGAAATCACACTTGGTATTTCATAAGAATTGTCTCCAAGGAGACAATTCTAATGAAATACCAAGACATGTTTTCATTTAGAAGCAAACTATTCAATAACTGCAGTCTGCTGATGTTTAAACAGTAGTGTGATTTTATTTTACCCAATGAACATTTTTAAATACCCAATTGCTTCAGAAATGATGGAATGACAATACTAAATTACTAATCCTTACCTGGAGCGCTGCCCCATGACATATCAAGACAGCGATTTCAATGTGCCTCACTTCGAGAAGAAGTGTCCTCACCATGCATATTCGGATAGGATTGTTTACAATAGCATACAATGAAAATAAATATAATACAAGCATTTTGATTTTGTTCAATCGTCAAATACTAATGTCTATATAAGACATGCGCTTATTCAAATGAAAATAAAATTATGTTTAAACTAATTATACAAATGTTTGCCCATTGTTACAAATGGGACCTCACCCGGATTCAGCCGTTCACTCTCTTTCATAAAATGTATTGAATGCCTTATGAAAGCTGCCATTGAAGAGATGTAGTTGGAACATACATCGTGCCGCTTATGACACACTGTCCCTATTTGGAGCTCGATTGGTCGTTGTCTAAACATCTGATAAGTTGGTCAGTGAATGTAAATATGATAACCATTATTAAATTCAACGAGTCAATGATCATTTTATACAACTAACCATAATTGAAGACTCTAGTGTTTGACTCGATTTTGGCGGCCATTTTACATTTCCATGAAGACATATTGATCGGTGTCACAGTATCTGGCATCTTAGAGTTATAGATAAATCACCCCGAATAACTTAATAAGCATTTTTGTTTCCAACTCCACCAAAGTGGAAAATAACATTTGTGAAATGTCAGCTGGTATATTATACCAAATTTGACGGCCATTTTGTATTTTAGAATGATGCTATGATAAAGAGAGGAATGTTCTGGTCATAGCATGTCATGCGTAAGTATATATTGTGACATACACACAATTAGCAAAACATACACTGACAGGAAAAGGATTGTATGCATTTTAGTGGCAACTTCATAATAATTAGGCGGCCATCTTGGATTTTTCAAAGATGTACTTATATATACACAAGGAAAAAAATCAAACACACATCTGCACTAACGCACCCCTATTATGCTTCTTGCACAGATAGATCTAATCATCATGGGCTATTATATTTAATGAACATTACTGTGGATACTGCATACATATGTTACGGATATTTGCATTCATTGCCCGTTATTTTTTCGAAATAACTTATATATTTCCGTAATTCGCTAATGTAACCGACCATTAACATTACGAGATGGAGTTAAACCTAGTATCAGGGGAAGCTGTATTGCATGATATAGTTAAAAATATTATCGGCGGAATGTCACGTAAACCTTCTGCGACTTAGAATCGATGTGTCGGTACACCCGGGCCGATAGAGATTGAATTCTGAAATTTATAAAAACAAATAATCGCATCAAATACTTTAATTTAACATGCAAGTCATATTTTGAAGCTTGTTTATGATAATTAATTAGTGTTCTTAATAGTCATTCCTGCTAGATCATCATTAACTGCATCGTGGATTGATAATTATTGGTTTGAAATGTTGGTAATCTGTCCCGCTACACAGTGTCACAGGCTAATTACATTGATCTATGGTCATCGCGGACGGTACGGGAGTAGATTTCAGGAGTTACCGTTCGCAACTACAAGTTCATATGATCATTTGAGAATAATCGATATTCTGCAGAAATACATAGAATGCATAGACAATTATAATTTTAAACATGCTATTTTATTATGATACGAGGTCGTGTCCGACCAAAGTTACAAGCCTTGTGCATATATACAGTTATACCGATGAAAGCCGAAACACGCCGAATGCTTGTGTTTTTATCAGCCCAATTGCGAAGACAATCACAGCGAGGTTGAATAGTGGACACACTGGTTACGCCGAACGCTTGGTCGACAGATGCAACGAATATAAAATGGCCGAAAAGGAAGCAGTTTTTTAGGTAAGCGTTGTATTTATATTTATATTTATGATATATAAACGAATTCAGCCTCATGATTGGTCTTACGGAATGCCCCCAAGCATCCGCCGTCTGCAAATACTGCTTTTGATGCTGTGTAAGTGGAATTGATGGAGAAATGCAAAACAAAGTTTGGGTTGTCAACAACAAAACGTGGATGTATTTTTCAAAGTAGCACAAAATGGCCCTGTATGCCCATTTATCGTACACATATGTGACCCCCGGCATTGGAAATCATTGAATACGTGTAAACAAATACAATTTGAGACATCTGCCGACACAACAACACATTGCATGCATAATATTGACATTGTTTTACTGCAACGATGGGCAATGCCGATTGACATGCAACGCATATGCTGCCGATGCCGTATCAATTGAACGAATAATATGTCTTTCGGCATATGCCTTACGTGTTCATCCAGCATTACAGCATCCAGTGATCGACGCGTAGATAACAAACAATTATAGCTGGCCGATTTTGACAAATTATATACATTCTTTGTTTTATTCGCGGCGGTTGCAGTAATGCTGGATGAACACGTAAGGCATATGCCGAAAGACATATTACTCGTTCAATTGATACTGCATCGGCAGCATATGCGTTGCATGTCAATCGGCATTGCCCATTGTTGCAGTAAAACAATGTCAATATTCTGCATGCAATGTGTTGTGTCGGCAATGTTTTAGTGTTTCCGATGACAACATCAAGAATAATATTTTATGACCGCCATTTTAATTACCAAGACTACTATATTGCGTAGTTTTATAATATGAGCTATCAACACAATATTGGTGCAACTCATGGATAACAATAATGTCTAGCTGTAACATGGTAATGGATAGTAAACGACTACATAGTCACGATCTTGGATTTCAAGTGAACACAATTCTGAATACATGTTGACAATGTCAAAGGAAACCGGAACATATTTATAAGATCTAGGTATTCATGCATTTGAATCAACCAACATAATGTCCGCGTATAATACCTGTATTCTGATAGAAATAAAATACAGTGGCAGGTTGGGAGCATGTGAATGGTAATTTATTATATAATTAACGATGGTGTGTTGATAATTGCCGGGGAGCGCGATATCCCTGGCTTGGCCCTTTCGCATGTTCAGCTTTCTTGTAGGCGAGAGTTGAAACCGGCGAACCCCGTTATACGAGTAATACCATCAGTGGTAATCCTACTACATTTATGGGGAGGGAGGCCAAGTTACTATAGTATGGTGAAGACCTGACAGAAGACCCGGTTTGTCTAATGTCAGGGCTGGATGGAAAGTGTATGCAAATATTCAGTTACCCGCCCCCATCCATGCAGATGAAATGAGCTGTCGATGGTCCATTTAAAGCCATTAAACATTAAACCGGAACTCTATCATGTTATCTTTAACACGACCATGAACATCAATGTTGCATTTTATTATTGCAACAGGTCCATAACAAGCGGGTCGGTGCGGTCGGACCGACCCCCTCACTACCTCCCTCGTCGTGCCTTGATGTCCACTATTTCATGCACTAAAATAAGAATTATTGTCAATACAATACAATGTGCTCAGTTTTTGCTGAGAATATATAAAATGGTATTTCAGACCATCCGGATTTCACAATTGTCTGGGAGAGCATGGCCGCGTACCCCATAGCTGCATCGGGTCATTCAAGCCCTCGAAAAGACTCATTGCTTCATAAAAGTCTGGTTTCGGGTCTGTTGCATACATCGAAACCATGAGATACCGGTACATTCCATGCGGATGCGGATATTGTGTCATTTTCCATTATAATGAGGCCTACTATATATCTATGAAAAACGATAATCAATGTATTAATGCGGTACACGACAGGGTAGGCACAGCGATTGACACTTCAAAGGGAAGTTTACGAATTCTGAACTTGACTGGCTACGTAACAACTACCATTATTCCCTTCCCACATAATGAAAGCAGCGTTTTCTTTTCATAGCGAAGAAGTATGCTTAGCTTTTTGGATATGAAAACGAAAACCACGCCATCGCAACTTGAGCTATATAAGTATTATGTTAATGTCCGCATTAGTGCGCAATAGGAGACACTGATATACATTCTAAAGTCGTAATATTGACGACAGCAACATGAACATGGAATACCGATAACTTCGAAACACTGCACATGGACACTGCGAGTGTGCTTGTCGGTGTAGCAAGAGACTTAATCAATTACTTGACAATTGGGGAATTATATAACATATACATATCGTATATATGTAGAGTCAATGGTGTGATCATGGTCATCGAATCTCAGTTGATATACGACATATGGTGTAGTTGTTGTCCAAAATAAAATAACCTTTGTATGGCGTATCATTTCAGTAGTCATATGCCGGCAGCCATGTACTTAGGACATGTACGTACATGTACCATTACATCTCAGTTCATAAATGGCATATGCTGTGCTTATTAATAATACAATCGCGTTTGGATGACCTATACTATCAAGAAGTCATACACAGGTAGGCATGTACTATGTAAATAGGAAGGATTTAATGATTCAGTATTTGTGAGTCATATAAGTATGGATATTAAACTATGATGCGATCGAGATCAATATGTTGTGAATTCATGATGAAACATATGTTGAGGTCATTCATGAGATTGTTTGGTACATAGAAATAATAAAAGTTATAAAAATGTATTATGCGGTCATCATGGTCATAATGCAATCTATATTGAATGCATATGCATGTATATGTATCACAGTTATGATGGGCACTGTTTCTGGGGAATACCACACACTGTAATCATATATGTTGTAGTCATATAATGTCATTACATGGTATTTGTAAGTGTCATAACTGTGTATTATAATATCACAACCATATGTGTAATATAATATATAATACTTTAAACGCATTTAAATGAACATGATTGATTATTCTATGCTAATCTAGAATTATATCAGAAAGTTCCATCGTCTAACCGGGTTTGAGCTAACTTGGAAGCGAAACATGCAAAGCTAAACATTGACACATAGCTGGTCTGAGGCCTCTAAATCATGAGCATCCATTACAGCATATTGTGTTTTATATATGTGACACGCATAGACGCTGTCAATATAGATTTCAGTGCAGGAGACGGGACTTTTGTTAATAAGAATATATGTTAATTGAGAATATATTTCAATTTATCAGCGATGAGTATACAAGCAGTCATGCGGAAAGTTTTGCTGAAATAGAATATGCTGATCTGCCTTATACAGACGTATTGTTATATGGGACAATTATTAAATAGTTCAGTGTAATTTCAATGTATGCATATGGGTATATCCACTTGTGAATATTCACGGAAACAGAAACTGTAATACATCCTATTCAATAAGTGTTGTATTTTACATGAATTGTTTTATTTTGGTTATAATTAAGTCTAAGGTGATTGAAATAGCATGGTACTTAGCAGCACACCAGCATATAACAGTTCAATATCTGACTGTAATGCGAAGATGGCCGGCCGAACTATAGCATATGTACCAATCGCAATACATAGTGTATACATGTATGGCATTATAGTGCAATTTACAACGTATATAACGTAAGACTCAATAAAATACAATATGTAAAACAAACAGTATGTATATTTTAATATTCTGACTCTACAACGAGTGTAACCTAATTAATTCGAGCATCACCAATTGTATTATCAGCGATCTACTAGTCTGAAAACATGTGAATCTGTCATATAAAGAAATTTAAAAAATAAATGAAAAGCAACGCGCAATTGCCAGTACCACATTATATTAACATAGCCTAAATGAGTCGACCATTTTGAATAAACAAAATTACAAATGACTTCAAATTCAAGTGTGTCCAACTTACTGATTTAACCGCCGAACAAAATGCAGTAGTATACATAAGTAAAGCAAAAGTACACATTATATTCAATAACTTTTGAGTTTTTGGAAAATATGGCGGCCATTTTGAATTAAACACGCTCTTTAAAGGTACATTCCCACGCAGTAGGCACAAAATGTTCTTTATAGGAATTAAATAAGTGTATAATTATGTCACTATTCCACCAGTTCTAAAAATTACGAGTGCCCACTATACAAATATAATAATTTATTAATTATCAATGTACTGTTAGCCATGCGCGGCGGTAACAGTCTATTTTGATGATGTGCGGGGACGACGACTTTCACATCATGGCTTGCGGTGCGCATGCGCAGTATACTAAGCTCTCCAGTAGGCTTCCCAATATGTAAACAAGAATATCAACATGTCGAAACGTCCAGGACGGAAATTGTATAAAACGGCGTCGGCCAAAAAAAAAGGCGAAATGTCAGAGGGACAGGCAGTACAGAAAGAGAGTGGTTAATATTGGCGACCATATCACCAAATGGAAAGAGTTACGTGGAGATTTAGATTTGGACTCTTCCGATACTTCACTGCGCATGTCAAAGATGTGATATGATTGACCGTGTCACGTGACGCGTATTGGTAAAAATAGCACGAGGTCGGAAAAAACACTTTCTGGTCGCGACATATAAAATGCGATTTAACACCAATTAGCACGCGCCATAATTAAAAATAACTCGTTAGTGGGTAGACGAATGGCACATATAAGGCATGAAAATGAAAAGTAGTAGTACAGTGTAACCTGCTGCGTGGGCATGTACCTTTAAGAAGAGCATAAATATTGATCTATATTTTTAATATTGTATCTCAGATGAAAATCAAACTAATATGCTCATATCTAGCTTAGTACCAAGATATGGTCCACCACAGCGTAGATAATGCTGAATCTTGATGAATATTTGACGTCCATCTTGGATTCATATGGATTTGATAGCCTCCATCTAGGTTTAAAATTAATGCATGGTATTCAAAGGATACCGATCAAGACCCAAGTGCCTATTTGTTTTCATTCATCAAATCAGTACACATTTCAGGCTAAATGTTGATGCTTGGCGGCCATATTGAATATGTTGATACTCTTGACCATGTTAACGATAGAGACGTCCGAGCAAACCGAATAGCTTAGTATATGCCCCATAAACATGATAAAACAATATAATCACCAATAAAACATACTTTATCGCATTGTTCCGTTATGTTATGCAAGTACATATTGTATGGATGCTTGCGCCCCTACTAAAAAGGTATACAAACAGTACTTAAAGTAGAGCAACAGGAGACTGATTTTTAACAAATTCCTAACCTGACGAAGGACGGATTCATACGCACCTTGAACATGTTGAAACACGTAAAATTTAAAGATATACATTTACCAATTATCAAAAGCAAATGGCGAAAATGGTTGCTAAGGGACGTAATCTGCTAATAGTTGGAACAGGGCAGGTTTAAATGACGGCCCAACCACTACCATCTTTGGTGAGGTAGCTTGTATACAGGTACAGTGTTGTGACAAGCTGACGCGGTGATACAATACACATATACTAACACGCCATGTCTTTATATCCTTGTTTACTTTTATTTCTTTAATCGACATTTTCTGAGCGGGAGGGGAACGGGAGTGATTGGGCCATAGTACTATGTCTCGGCCCTGCTGTGTACAATCCATACTGTCACGCGGTGAGACTATCGTGTATATTACATGTACATCGTAACATATATATATACCTGTACATCGTTGATTATACCATATATGTGTCTGTTCCTGGAGAAATGGGGCTTATGGGTTTTGCTACCAGTGTAGCTCCTGATCAAATGGTACACTCCTGTAGCCGGACAGCGATATATAGCCCGAACTCCTGGACCCACGTCTGCTGCCAATTACTTCTATTTGCTTAGGAAAATAATAAATAAAGTACATGCATAACTACGGCATGCGCAATATGTTTAGTCATAAATGGTAATGTGCATTTTATATGATGGTCATAATATATTCATCGAAAATGGATCGCATGACGGGGATTATTTCATTTGTGAACAGCATATACCATGATCATGACCAAGCGCACCATTCGCACAGTCTGACCAGAGTATCCACTTATCTATCTTTCTAACCACGTATTACCGTAATGAATTTCACATTATGATCTACTAGTTAACAGGGGCGGATCCAGCATTTGGGAAACTGGAGGGTGTCTAGTTGCGAAGGTAACTCTTGCAATCTACTCCGGACGGTATGGGAGTAATTGCAAGAGTTACAGTTCGCAACTAGGGGGTTGTCCTATTTTTCAGTTATTTAATTTTTTCCCTGTATTTTACGGCATTTAAATTCAGACTCCAACTGGTGGTAAACTGTGATCTATGTAAACTCCGTGGCTGAACGGAGGGGGGTGGGGCTGCAACCCCGGAATCACCCACTAGATCCGCCTCTCGTTAATACATTGAGCAAGTATGGCCACTGTTTTCAAACGGCGGTCCTAGGACCGTGGACTGGTGGCCCTTCCTGTATATACATGTAGCACCGGTTAATGGCCGGGGACGACCGCGACACCTATTGATAGATGGCATGTCAACACTGTCATAATTAACTTTGCGACCAGTGAAACTGTCTTAATATATTTTAATTATACATATGTCAACCTCAGCATCTGTGTATGCTGATCAGAGTCTTCACTGTTCGCCATTTCATAAACAGTCATAAACTCGTACATGTACTACGTTTTGACTATTTATCATCAAATACACACATACCAACCCCGGCATCCATGTCTGATCAGAGACTTCACTGTTCGCTATTGTGTAAACCGTCTTACTTTGTTTTGCCTATTTATCAAGAACACGCAGTTATTTATTAAACACTGAGGCGTGTCTTCCGTTGAAATACTGATGTATATCTCAATATGGTATGCTATTAATCACGGCTACCTGTGGAAGTGCAAAACAACGCACAAAACAGTAGTAACCCTTAGACTGCTGAGCACGAAAATTGTCGTCTGCTGATGCTTTATATTTGAAATTATTTCTCAATAAAACATAGTTTTACAGCACTTTAGAATCATTTCCACTGGAAATTATTCTAAAATGCTGTCAAACCATGTTTTTGATGAGAAAAATCTAAAATAAAAAATAAACAGCAGACGATAACGTCGTCGGCAGTAACGAAGCAATATTCCCTTTCCGACCCCCGCACAGACACAGACTACCACCATATACATACAGGAATATTAACATGCTACTAAATGGACAAATGTCACATTCAATCAATTAAGCGAGAAGAGAAATCAATCAACTAGAGAAAGGGAGCAGGGGCTCACGGATACCCCCGGCCGACGCCTTGTCCGACCAACAAATATTTTCCAAGTCATTTGGCCTTGGTATTTGGCATGAAAGCCACATGAGTGGGCAATATAATGGAAATATGTATGATGGCTGAGATGTATGTGGAGTTTTCAAGTGAATCCGAATGACGCTTGCAGAGATATTTGGTAGGTAAAAACTTCAACGCAAATATTTAAAAAACTTTAACACACATTTCTAAGTAATTTGACATGGACCTTGGAATGAAGGCCGCATGTGTGTGGTATGGAATGCAAATATGGACGATGATAAAGAAATATATGAAGTTTGAAGTCAATCAGACTTACCGTTGCACATATAATAGGTACCTCAAAACATTAACACAAATGGGACGGATGAACGGACATATGGTATGACGAAACATAAAACCACATCGACATACTTTGTATGCTGGGGGCATAATTATATAGTATATGTACATGCTTTACTTTTTTTATGAAACAACTTACATTTGTAATTTAAACAATATTTATTTGACATGTTTGTGCTCACATTGACATTAACTTCTGAAGTCGTAGTTTTCGTAAATACGGTTTATTCCGCTGCAGCATACGTATACATCACACGGTCACATGTATAATGATCGCAATCCATACATTTGTATGTTTTAGAAAACCAAGTGTTGTTGCGACATATACACATTCAGTGCACTGTAATAGGTAACGCATGTATCAATACATTCGTTAATTCTCTCTAACAGTTGTTTATTAAACACCGAGGCGTTTCCTCCATGGACATACTGCTGGTTACTTCCGTATGGTATGATATCAATCACGGTTATCTGTTTTTGTTTGTTTGTTTATTGGTGCTTAACGGCCTATCAACAGCTATGGTCATGTAAGGCCGGTCAAACGGGTTCGATCCCATTTTAACCTGCTGCATTGGGGGGGAAATTCCAAAATCAGAACTGAATATTTACATCGAGATACAATATATTCAGCCCTGAAATTAGAACTAGAAATGGACGCTTGTCGACAAGCGAATGTGTATCCCCCTCCCCAGATACACAAGTAGGTTGAAAAAAGGGTGTTCGAGTTATGCTCCGGAGACAAAATCAGTGACGGACAAAACAAAGGGAGATAACTAAAAAAGTTAGTGATGCAAGAGTTGTCATTATTGCGTGACACACCTTTAGGGTTGTGGTCTATGCATGTGTGAAGTTTCATGAAAATATTCCAAAGGGTGTTCGAGCTATGCTCCGGACACGAAATCAGTGCACGAAACAACAAAGGGAGATAATTAAGAAATTATCGACGCAAGAGTTGTCATTCTTACGTGCGACACACCTTTGGGTCGTCTTCTATGCATATGTGAAATTTAATAAACTAGAAAATGTGTTCATGGAACACGGATGTCCCACATATCGCTTTGATAATAAATGAGGCCAAATTCCAAGTCAAAACTTTCTATTACCTGAGCGTTAAAGTTTTTGAAGCACCAAGTATGTGACCTTGACCCTGGGCTTGGCGGGGGCAGGACGAACGTGGATTTGGCACAGGGCGGTAGAGGACCATTAGAACAATGCATATATGAAATATGAAGCTGATCCGTGAAAGAAAACAGAAATTATAAGATATTTACCTGAGCGTTAAAGTTTTTGAAGCACTAAGTATGTGACCTTGACCCTGGGCTTGGCGGGAGCAGGACGAACGTGGATTTGGCACAGGGCGGTAGAGGACCATTAGAGCAACGCGTATATGAAATATGAAGTTGATCCGTGAATGGAAAGAAAAACAATTATAAGATATTTACCTGAGCGTTAAAGTTTTTGAAGCACCAAGTATGTAACCTTGACCCTGGGCTTAGCGGGGGCTGGACGGATTTGGATTTGGCACAGGGCGGTAGTGAACCATCAGAGCAATGTGTATTTGAAATATGAAGCAGATCGGTCGAAGGATGAAGAAATTACGAGACATTTACCCGAGTGTTAAAGTTTTGTGACGGACGGACGGACAGACGGGAGGACGGGACGCACGTTCCTACGAATGAATACTTGTTGGGTTTTTACTGTATAAAAATACCCAACAAGAGTACCCAACACTATCCTAACCCTACCCAATAAGATCCCCGTACGCTTACAACAAGTACCCATTCGTGTGTGCGGACGGACGGACAGACAAGGGTAACACTAAATGCCCCCTCCACTATCGTGGTGGGGCATAACAATATTCCAAAGGGTGTTCGAGTTATGCTCTGGATACAAAATCAGAGCACGAAACAACAAAGAGATATAAGTAAACAAGAATTCCGCGGAATCAGATGACTCGCCTTGTCCCGCCTTGACCTCGAGCCTGGGCCCGAAAGCAATTTTCACTGGCCCGAACATATTATACAATTATTGACTAGTGAGCCATAGAATATCAGATTATATTCTATGGCTCACTAGTCAATACTTATTTTATTATATGATAATAGTCTGTATATAGCACTTACGACCTTATGCTACTAGACAAAAATTTAAAAAGAATTTGAAAAAAAAAATGAAAAAAAAAATGGAAAAAAAAAGTTTAAAAATAATAATGCTTGCTACTCTAGCCTAGAATTTTTTTTCAATAGTCCTATATTTATCTACATCAATCTGCACAGGTCCACATAATGCCACAATATTTTCAACACAGTTTACGGAAATGTAATATCCAATGTAGTAATTTACCTGTATAAATTACCTGTGGTCAAGAGTGGTAAAGACTGGATATTTGCACATGCTAGCACATGCTCGCACATGGACAGGTGAATGGTTCTCCCAGTGTATATTGTTCTCTCTACAGGTAAGGTGTACAGAGCACACGAGAAAAGGTGTACAGAGCAGACGAGAAAACGGGTCTTCATGCATTATTGCGCAAAACAAAAAAGGGAGATAACTAAAAAATTAACTACGCAAGAGTTGTCATTCTTGTGCGCGACACACCTCCGGGTCGCGGTCTATGCATGTGTGAAGTTTCATGAAAATATTCCAAAGTGTGGTCGAGTTATGCTCCGGACATGAAATCAGTGCGCGAAAACAAAAAAAGGAGATAACTAAAAAATTATCTATGCAAGAGTTGTCATTCTTGTGCACGACACACCTTCGGTTCGTGGTCTAATTGAATGTGTGAAGTTTCATAAACATATTCCAAAGGGTGGTCGAGTTATGGTCAATCAGTGCGCGAAACAAAAATTGGAGATAACTAAAATATTAGCTATGCAAGAGTTGTCATTCTTGTGCGCGACACACCTTCGGGTCGTAGTCTATGCATGTGTGAAGTTTCATGAAAATATTCCAAAGGGTGTTCGAGTTATGCTCCGGACAAGAAGTGTCTGCGGCGGACGCGGACGTGGATGCGGACGCGGCGCGCTGTCAAATCCATAGTATCCCCCGACGGAGTCCGGGGGATACAATAACCTGACCTGGTGGCAGGTCCATACCACACCAAAGTCACTTGGCCCCTTCCCCTAAAATAGGATTACGAACAATCGTAATACTCACATAAGGGTCGGTTATCTGTAAAAGTGTAAAACAACGCACAAACCCATAGTAATAGTCATTCAATTACAACGTTCTTATTGTTTTCAACCAGTCAATATTCCCTCCCCCACACCACACGAGATTGCCACCATATACATACAGGAACTAGAGGATTGTTTTTCAGACAAAAACACATGTCTCCTCCAATACCACCACTGCATGTTATCAGGACTTGGAAAAGTAGAATTTAAGGCAGCAACAGCATATATGTAGCTACCTTGTATTTTCTGCATACATTTGAAGATACGCGCGACACAAGTTGAATATCTCCACTTGTCACTAAGTCAAGGGCCATAACTCCGTGAATACTGGATGGATCCGCATCTAAAACCCCAGGTGCGCAACTTCACACGATGAAAAGTATTCCTGTAAAGTTTCACGATTCTAACTGAAATACATTTGGAGATACGCGCGACACAAGTTGAAAATCCCCACTTTTCGCTAAGTCAAGGGCCATAACTCCGTAAATACAGGATGAATCCACATCTAAAACCCCAGGTGCGCAACTTCACACGATGACAAGTATTCCTGTAAAGTTAGACGACTTTAATTGAAATACATTTGGAGATACGCGCGACACAAGTTGAAAATCCACACTTTTCGCTAAGTCAAGGGCCATAACTCCGTAAATACAGGATGAATCCGCATCTAAAACCTCAGGTGCGCAACTTCACACGATGACAAGTATTCCTGTAAAGTTTCACGACTCTAATTGAAATAAATTTGGAGATACGCGCGACACAAGTTGAAAATCCCCAATTTACGCGCGACACAAGTTGAAAATCCCCAATTTTCACTAAGTCAAGGACCATAATTCCGTAAATACACGATGAATCAGCATCTAAAACCACACGATGACAAGTATTCCTGTAAAGTTTCGCGCTGTAACTCAAATACTTTTGGAGATATGCACGACACAAATCAGACGGACAGACGGACGGACGGACGGACGGACACGGACGGACGGACGGACGGACAACCAAGCCAAAAACAATATGTCTCCTCATTTCATGGGGGAGACATAATGCTAGTAAATGGACAAAGGTTACATTCAATCAAGCATTCAAGCAATACATAAATCAAGTACATACTGTATATACATGATATACCTGGAGGCCGTTTCACCAAACTTCGTACGACTAAAATGTCCGTAAGGGTAAAATTATGAGTCTGTAAATGTCAAATTAACTATGTTTTCTTGTGAACAATTATTGGATTTACATTGATCGAGCATAGGCTTCATATGCTCAATGAATGTAAATCCATTATTTGAAATTTCCAGATGATCCTAAATTTGCACTTAAGAACATTTTAGTAGTACGAAGCTTAGTGAAACGGGCCCCTGCTATGTTTGTTTATGAAATAACTTAGTATCGTACCTTCCCCGTCACAATTGGACCAACACTATGTATTACACCTTATCTCCAGTGAATAAACAGTGAATACACACTTGCTTCAGAAATGATGGAGTGACACTACTCAATTACTAATACCTTATCTGGAGCACTGCATTAAATGGATTGCTCTATATACATGATTCAGGCAAGCTAATTTAATCTGCTAGAAATTGCGCAAGCGTCACGAGGTTCCTAGTCTGAGTGATACTAGTGATCTGAGTTTTGATATCGACACAAAACAGGAGGGAAGGGAAAACCCAGAACACCAAAGCGCCAAACCTAAAGACAAGAAAAAGAAAAAGACACCGAAAAGTGAGCAACAGGAAACAGAAAAAATGACGGACATAAAATGTATCGAGAGAAACATTACCCAAACACGTCTTATTTGGAATTAATAAATCGGTGAACTACTTTCGGCAAGGGAGATAATCAATATCACGCGAACTATTTTCATACGAGCCAAGCGGATTGTTCTGTTTATTAGTATACATAGTTTTAATCTATCTCCTGTGATATATATGATACATTACTTCGATATGTTATGGGTACTAATACATGTTGTTTCAATAGCTTATCACTGTAACGGTATCTTTGTAGATGGAGTTGCAAAAATAATTTAATAATTATTACGTTCAAATTGTTGCGTAATACTGATAGCACTTCTGTATAAATGTAATCGTCGTAAATGGCGCAATAGTCACGAAGTTAAGGTCGCCGACTTCTATGATTTAATTATCGATTCCCGAAAGGTCGGGGGTTCAAACCTCGACATGGTACATATTTCTTTTCTCCATATATATTATTTTTGTGATTTTAATATATTCACAATTTTATGATTTTAATAAAAATAGCTATACATATGTTTTTTTAAGTTTGAGGTACTGTCTATACCATATCATTTTTTACTGTCCCAAAATCTATTTTTTTGGCTGTCACAATTAATTAATTTTCGGACAGCAAACATTTTTTTATGAACTTGAAATAATTATTGTCCTCCATCTGATCACAACACTGTTGGAACTGCGCATGTGGCTACCACGACCAGAATTCACTGGCCGCAAACACAGTAGAATTTGGCGTCTATTTATTAAATTATTATTTTTTATTTTATTTGAATTCCGCGTGAGCGCTGAATTTTGTGTCAACACCATTTACAGAAAATATTGGTGATTTTCTAAACGAATATCGGAGAAATGCGGCTATATATTTTGTGTCAATTTTCAACACCATTTACGGAAAAAAAATACTGATTTTTTAAAACAATATCGGCACAACTAAATACGGTGATATAATTTTTGTCGACTTTTCAACACCATTTACTGAAATTATTACTGATTTTCTAAAAACAATATCGGCGAAGGTGTACTGAACTACTTTCTTTTTTAAATAACCAGCCGTCTAATAGATCTGTGTATAATCGAGAGTATATCGTTAATTGTCATGTTGTCTCCGACAGTGAGGTGTTGCGGCACACATCAAAAAGACACGTCAATTTCAAAACATTGCCTATGGGTCACAGCTGTGTGGTGTCATCAGATCAACACCTCGTCACACACGACTGCTCATTGTCGATTTTTGTCCACACAAAGCGACGTGTGTTTACAATTAGATCTGTGTAATGTGTCGGGTGTAGCCAAATACCATACATAAATTCGTAATTAGTCACAGATGTAGCCTTGAAATATAGTCGATTTCCTTCAATTACGTCCGCAAGTTGACAGATATTTCAGAGCAGACGTCATCGTAATTTGCCGTTATTTATTTCCAAAATTAGCCATATATTCTGTAAATGGAGTTGAAAGTTGACAATAAATTAAGACCAGATCAGTACGTTAAATCGCTATAGACGACAACTGACGATCCGATGAGAGAGAGTAATACCGTTTACGCGTATCCAATGTTAAATATACATCATTATTTTTTTATGACTTTCGTAGTTTTTACCGAGAAATTCAAAACGTTTCTATTATTGGGGAACATAATATCATGATTAGCACACCGTTTCACTAAGCTGGGGCTACTCAGGGAATGGGATCATACGGTCTATTGTTTACACTGGATTAATGGCGGCCCCCATGAGGTATCAGGTAAATCTTATTTTTCAATAATACGACTGTGGTTTCTTCCTTTTAGTGATGAACATGTTCCAGCCGTTAACACTTATTTAGCAGCATTACTTATGTAGATAGTATGAACATTCTGCAGAGAAATTTGAATTGGACGGAATCGAGCGTTGTTTAAACTTAGTCCGGTTCATATGCACAGGTCAAAATATGAACTGAAAATGGCGCTTTGTGTGACAGAAATCCGTACGCGGACGAATGAAAAAAATATTTTGTTATAAATATCACATATAGCGAAACAGCGGTAGCATCTAATGTTTCAATAATATGCATACATATTGTAATTAATGTTTAATAGTGATATACTTATGAATAATATACGATAATATGGTTTATACTATGTTATACTATGTTTTAAGGCTGTGTGATTTTCCTCAATATAAGCTGGATTAATTAATACTTATATTCATGCGCTTCATGAGAACATCAATACATTTAAAATATACAAATATTACTTAAAGGGGTACCGCTATGATACATTTTAATACTATAAATATTGAAAATACACATTACAATCGCTTACAACATAAGTTATTGATCGAAAATAGTCACTGCATCGTGACCTATTTGACCGCATTACCTATTGCGCGGGTACTTCATCATATCCTCTGTTTACATAGGTAACTGGGGGTTTATAGTGAGGTACGATCGCTAATACAATGTTTGCGTAATGAAGTTCACAGAAAGCCAAAAAACGCTACAAGCAATACACGATCAAATGACAAAGATGAACAACAAAATGGACAATTTGATTTGTAAAGACGAATTAGAGACAGTGTTTAAGAAACTGTTTGACAGCAAAGTGAACGATATCGTTAACAAAGTCAAGGAGGAAGTGTACAAGTCAGTAACACATATAATTGATATTGTAGAAGGGGAATTACACACAACGAAAATAGAAACTGACGCGCTACACAAAAATATAAAGACATTGAATGACACCATAACGGAGAAAGATGATACAATAGCGAAATTAGAGAAACAAATCGAAAACACCAAACAGAACAACATCGAACGGGTTGATGAGCTAGAACAGTACACACGACGAGCTAGCGTGAGGATCAATGGACCTGGACTACCGATTGAGAAGTAGGGCGAGAAGGAAACAGCGAAAAAAACTACCAAAACGGCAATGAAATTATTAAATGATACAATGGGGATGACGCTAGCTAGAAGAACGGGATATCGATATCGCGCATAGAATTGGCATTGAACGACGACAGGCTCCGAGACCGATGATAGTTAAATTTATCTCGCGAAATAACAAAATTAAGGCATTAAAGGACAATAAAACAAAATTACGGGGTACAGGTATTTACTTACAGGAAGACTTAACTCATATGAAAGCGAAGGTTCTGAAGGAGGCAAGAGAAAGCAGAGAGATATAATCGGCATGGAGCACAGACGGTCATATATACATTAAGCTTCGTGCAAATGGCACAATTGAACGAATTAAGCCAGCCGACTATGATGATTGGCTGTCGAGATAAACTTTGTACTTGGAATTAACTGGCTGCATTCTGAACATGCCTCTAACTTTTTGTGTAGACTATAATTATACATTTGAATTACGTACGATGATCTATCCTATGAAAATAATACTAGTCGCGTCTATAAAAGTATAGCTGGAGGCGTATTCAGGAGCAGGTAGTGTCTGAAGTGACTACATGTACTCTTGTATTATAAACTACAAATTAACAAAGTTTGCGTGTTGCAGAAGTTGCAGCAGAACACCATACTACATTATTGAACGCAGTACAGTGATCATATTCTGCTCAAATAAACCATAAGCTATGTTTTCCCATGTACCTAATACCCGACCTGGTGAGATGACAAAGCCAGCGAACCGTACAACAATGGGCAGTGCATGCGAAATGGTAACAGTAACATTTTGCATGCGTAATTATGCATGTGTGACGTGCGTGATACAGTCGGCGTATATTCCTCTCATCATATGGGTTGTCGTACGGTATAGACGCCTGCATGTGCCAAATAACAGGACCGATCGCCAATTTGAGGTGGTAGTTTCTCGCATGCAGCGGCTCATTTATTATATTGTGTGGTGGATGACACGGAATATAGCAGAAGCATATCACTGAAGCCTACATTGGACACAGTTTAGACTTGTCTGAATTAAAGCAATATATTTATGAATGTCTACCGAAATATTGTATGAAACTTTCAAATAGATATCTAGATGTTGTGTGTAAAAGCACCCACCCGACGAAATTTTTGTTTCGAGTAAATAGCTAACGTGTATATACCGTGTAATTGATATTCTCAAACTGTATGTCTGGTTGTGGCTGGAGAAATTTGGCTTATCGCATTCGTGACCTGTCTAGCTCCGGATTCACTAACAATATCCCGCGGCCCGAAATAAAACTATACTTGTTGCTCCAAGCTGTGCAAATGTTTCACTATCCGACTTGCGAGCGGTACATACACTGATCAGACTGCGCTGGTGCGCAGGCTGATCTGGGTCTGCACTGGACGCAGCAGCCGTAGGCCACTTGTTCCTCCAGTCAGAGCCACACATATACACACTGTCTAATTCTGTCTCGTCATTACGGTTGTATTGACAAAACGTACTTAGAATAGCACAATTCACTCTGGTCAAGAGGTTTATCGAAAGTTGTTTTCCCGAATATAATCACGTAGTTCTCCGTATGGCCTCATTGGCCGACAGATACAGATGCTGACGTATGTGTTTGTTATATGATATTTCTCCCACATGATTTTGTTGTGTGCTTGTTATATGGTAATTCTCCCACATGATATTGTATCATTATATATACATATGATAATTAATACCATTTTATACACTGATATACAAAGTGAATAGTAATAACACATTGCAGAAATTGCAACTGGGTGTACTACATGGATATGTCGGAAGGGTCCGGAAATATTATTTTATTCATTTAGTAATTGCACATACTTGTATGACAGTTTTGTAACAAGAGTGGTCCATTACATGTACATGTCATATCCTATATGTATGCTTTTGCATTAGATCTATATGCCCTCATACATTTTCGCATGTGGTCTCCTTTCGAGTATGAGGGTGGAAAAACACGTACATGTATATGTATGGGGGGCTTGATGAGTGGTTTTGATCGGTGTGGAGAGGGGTCAAAATATTTCGTTAGAGACATCAACAGTTTTTCATTAACTCAATAGCGAACAGCGTAGGTTCTGATCGGGCGGCGCGAATGCGCATGTTCATCTGGGGCTACGCTGGTCGCGGAATTCAACAATGTTTTATCGTGGCGCGACACAAATGTACAGATTTGTTTAAGTATCTCATGTATAAAAATTACAGTTTAATTATGTGAATACTATGGGCAGCAAAAATCGTTTCATGAGCATACTTTCGTCTGTGTGTGGGCCGCAGAGTTTTACTGACGACATCAATATTATTTTCAGTGACATAATGGCGAACGGCATAGGCCCTGATCAGACTGCGCATATGCACATGCTGGTCTGGGGCTACGCTGGTCGCACACGTCGTAGGGTGCGTTTTTCTCAGTAGGTGGCCCATATACACGTTGTGCAGCCGATTTGAGATTATGTTATGATATCACTGACTGCTATATGCTAATTCAAAAGTATTTCTGTTATAGAGGAAGCAGACATACTCACTACTGTAAATTGTAACGTGCGAATATACATGGGCCGCCGGGTGACAAAATGGACCTTATTTTAGCAATAATTATTAAATTATTTTGCACAGTTAGGCTATGCAGTGAGAATAGAATTAAATTACCAGAATATACTCATGATGTTAACGGCAGGTAGTATGAGCTCTCCACTGATGGAATGGCGATCAAGGTAGGCCCTGACCGGACAGCGCGGATGTGTAAACTGATCTGGGGATATGCTGATAGCATGAATAGGAACATCCATTTTGTCAACAGGTGCCCACGTGTTTATATTACACAATATCTGAGTTGGTGACCCTCGTTCTTTTTGTACATGTCATTATTGTCTTCACATGTTATTGTAGATGCAACTCTCACTTACTTCTATCATTTCTTTCTTTCTGTTCACATTTGGTGGACTCAACATCGTGGACCGGCGACCAAGATGTATTGTGTTTACATTAGATAGATCAAATTTCTAATACTACTTTATGTAATTAAAACTAGGAAGCTTTAATGTTAAGGGTATGGGATCAAAACACAAACGGCTACACCTTTTGCAATGGATAAAAGACAATGATTACGATATATGTTTCATACAAGAAGCGCATTTCACAACAAGTGATAAAGCCCAATGGGAAAATGAATGGGGTGGTGATGGGTATTTTAGTGGGGAATATAGCAATAAAGAAGGTATATGTATTTTAATAAAACCGGGGCTTGATTATAAAATGAAACATTATGAACAGGTCATGACCGGAAGAATTCAATCTCTTAAAATATGCATTTCTGAAAAAGATTATACATTAATCAATATATATGGTCCAAACGAAAACAGTGTACGATTTTACCAAGATCTCGATACATATATAGAAACAGTGTAGAAACAGTGGAAGTAGATACTTTAATAATAGGGGGCGATTTTAATATAATTTTAGATCCAAATTTAGACAAGAAAAATGGATAAGAGACACACATAAGAATACAAGAGAGAAACTATGTTAATTATTAATAAATATGAACTACATGCTATCTGGAGAATTCTTAATCCTAATAAAAGGAAATTCACATGGCATTCGAATACTAAACTACCAATATTCTGTCGTTTAGACTATTTTTTAATATCTGAACATGTAATTAACAGAGTAACAAAAAGTAAAATTACTACAGGGTTTAAGTCTGACCATTCTTTAGTATATTTTTTTTTACAGACTCAATCTAATGAAAGGGGTCCGGGATATTTTAAGTTAAATAATAGTCTACTTTTAAAAACAGAATACCAACAACTAATTAGACGAAGTATTTCTACCATTGCCGAAATCAACCAACATGCTAATCCAAATACACTTTGGGAGATAATTAAAGGCACAATAAGAAATGAAACGATAAAATTTGCATCTACTGAAAAGAAAAAAGATTTAAAAATGGAAAATAAATTAATAGAGGAAATAGATAAATTAGAAGCAGACCACTCAAAAAAATATCGGAAGATATTTTAATAGAATTAAACACCAACAAAGATATGTTACAGCATTTATATGAACACAAAGTTAGAGGAATTATGTTAAGATCAAAAGCCGAATGGATTGAGGGTGGGAAAAAATACAAAATACTTTGCAAATATAGAACGGAAACGGTCTGAAAACAAAACGGTAACTAGATTAACGGTAAATGGTAAAAATATTACGAGCAATGATGAAATATTAAATGAAGAAAAAGAATATTATAAAAAATTATATACGAAAAAAGAAGCTGAAAATACAAATCACAATTTGTTTTCAAATGATAATGGTGTAAACAGATTATCCGAAGAAAATAAAGAATTATGCGAAGGCAGCCTTTCAGAATACGAATGCAGTAACTCTTTAAAGGAAATGAAAAACAATAAGAGCACAGGCTCAGATGGTCTGACTGTGGAATTTTATAAAAGATTTTGGAATGACATAAAAAGATATTAAATGGATTCTTTTAAATTTTCATTAGCAAATGGATCACTAAGTGAATTGCAAAAACAGGGTGTAATAACCTTAATACCAACAAAGGATAGCGATTTATCTATACATACGAATTGGAGACCTATATCATTATTTAATGTGGATTACAAAATTGCATCAAAGGCCATAGCAAACAGAATTAAAAAGGTTTTACCAAATATAATAGATGATTCACAAACCGGATTTCTTAAGGGAAGGTACATCGGAGAAAATATTAGAACTCAATATGAATTAATGGACCATTTTAATGAAAATGAATTACCGGGTTTATTTTTCGTCGCAGATTTTGCAAAGGCATTTGATACTGTTGAACATTCTTACCTCTTAGAAGTTATGAAACATTTAAATTTTGGCAACGACATTCTAAATTGGATTGAGCTTTTTTATCTGATGCAAAAAGCTGTGTTACAAACAATGGTTACTTATCGGATTTATTTTCAATAAATAGAGGCGTACGTCAAGGCTGTCCTTTATCACCTTACCTTTTTATTATCGCCATTGAAATACTATCCAAAGAAATTATAAATGAAAAATATATAATAGGGGTAAACATTTATGATATAGAAATTAAAAACACAATGTTTGCGGATGATGCAACTTTTGTGACAGATGGTACAAGAAAATAATTTGAAAAGTTAATATACATAATAGATGAATTTAGTAAAATATCTGGTCTCAACCTTAACACAAAAAAATCCACTGTAATGCGCGTTGGTGCCTTAAAAAATGAAGATCTGATTTTCTGTCCGGATAAGAAATTCATTTGGACTTCTCTTAGTGCAAAAACGTTAGGAATTACGTTCTTAAATAATAATACAGATATCCACGAATATAACATCCTTCCTAAAATAGTAGAGTTTGAACAGTGTCTTGACAATTGGAAACATAGAAACTTAAGTTTACTTGGAAAAATTACAGTTATTAAAACGTTTGCTGCTCCAAAATTAATATATCCAATAACAGTTTTACACGACCCTCCAGACAACATGATCAAAATAATTAAAAAAATATTATTCGATGTTTTATGGGACAGTAAGCCTGATACAATTAAAAGAAATATAATCATCCAATCCTACGAAAAAGGGGGATTACAAATGTTAGATATAGAGTTTTATAACATCAATAAGAGCATCATGGGTAAAACGAATATGTGACACATCAAACAGAGGTAAATGGAAACAACGTTACTTAAAAAAAACTTGAAAGATATGGTGGATTTTTGCTCTTTGAATGTAACATAAAAGCAGAAGATGTAAAACATACGGCGGAAGAAAATAAGTTTTTAAAAAATGTTTTAAAATCCTGGTCACATATTAACTATTCCTCCAAAAATGACACAGTATCAAAAGAAATACTTTGGAATAATTCCAATTTAAAGCATCAAAACAAAACAATCTTTTTCAAAGATTGGATGCAATAAAGGCATTAAATATGTTGAACATCTATACGACTACAGAGTAAGGAATTTTCTACGCTTTACTGATTTTACAGCAATATTCAATATACGTCAGGACGATTTTATAAAATATCAAAGTATTGTGAACAGCATAAGTCCATTATGGGCCGAGAAAATAAAAACAGAAAACATCACAACTCCAAAATCTACGTCGCTTATATCGAGAGTACAGGATAGCAAATATGTGAACAAATTACTATATACAAGACAAACACACAAACAAAATATAGAAGACAAAAAATCTGAACAAAAATGGACAAATTAATTTTCTGATGATAATTTATGCTGGCAACAAATTAACACATTAACTTTCGATTGTACAATAGACTCAACATTACGCTATTTCCAACATAGATATTTAATGTGTATCATTGGGACAAATAAACTACTCTATCGTTGTAATATAGTAAATAGCAGTCTATGTGATTTTTGCTCTATGTATGTTGAGAGCATAAAACACATGTTCTGGGAATGTATGCATGTGCAACATTTCTGGTCACAGCTTCGAAATTATCTAAGTGAAAAAGACTTAACATATGAAATTATTATAAGTATTTCTCTAGGAATAACAAATATGGCACTGATGGTAAAACATTTTAATTTTATAATTTTGTTAGCAAAATACTATATTTTCAAATGTAAATATGAAAAGCATGATATTACTTTCGAATCTTTTGTAAGTTACTTGAAAAATAGAATACATATAGAAGAAGAAATAGCGACAATGAGAGACAAAAGAGAACAGCATATTATTAAGTGGAGCAGGTTTAATATATAAAGTTCTTATAGGCACCGCAAGAAAAATCAAGCACAACATATCTATATATTAAATATAAATTACACAACTACACAGGTCCAGCAGGTGTGAACACGGAGAAAGAAATCCTTACCTTCTTCCTTCTTTTTCATGCTCTGTATATCTCAACTGCTTTACTCTCCCATACATTTCACTTTTTAATATAGTATGTAATCATTGTATTTCATTTAGCTATGTTCTCTTGTAAACTTTATAAAATGTACATGTTGTATTTAAAAGTGGAAACAAACCATTTAATAACAAAAAAAAGAAAAAAGAAATTGTGTTAGTCATAAAGCAAACAAATGTTCATAACAGGGCTCCAGATAAGGAATTAGTAATTGAGTATTGACACTCCATGAGTATTGTCACTCCATCATTCCTTAAGCAATTGGGTATTCCAAATCACACTACTGTTTACACATCAACAGACAGCAATTGTTAAATAGTTTGCTTTGAAATGAAAACATGTCTTGGCATTTCATTAGAATTGTCTCCTTGGAGACAATTCTAATGAAATACCAAGATGTGTTTTCCTGGAAAATAAGAAAAATATGCTACAGTTGTGGTTTGTTTATTGTTTTCTGCAGAATGATACAGGTACCACAACATTGTTATTGCTTTTTGATACTAGCTACTTCTGATTTCAATTTTTTTTTTTTTGGCAATTTTAATTGGGTATTTAAGCAAATACGCAACTTATCTGGAGCTCGGTTCATAACATGTTTTTCGTACCCAACTCAGACGAGTGCTTAAAGGTACATGCCCACTCACTAGCCACACAATGTTCTTTATAGGAATTGAGTAAGTGTATACTTGTGTCACTATTTCACCAGTTATAAAAATTACGAGTGGCCGCTATAAAGATATAATCATTTAGTAATATTTATTTTACTGATAGTGACGCGCGGTGGTATCAGACTATTTTCATATGCAAATAAGGCATGGTATTTATGAATTATTTATACTAATTAAATGCCTAACCTGAAAAAATAACATTTTCGACAGATTATAAAGTCTGATAATTGCACATCAAACAAATAAATACAAAGTATAAATAGTAATGTCCGTTAACATTTTAAGGAAACACGCGCCTATCGCCCCTGATATCAGTGTAGACAGAACACTTTACGTCTGATATAACATGTATCATAATGCAACGCAATACGTGCGGTAATGGTAAATGAATGTTTATTTTGCCAGAAAATATCTCGGATAATGTCTCTTGATATAAAGAACATTTTGTGACTACCAAGTGGGCATCGGTCGCGTTGAGGTACATTACAAAAACTTGCTCAGTTCCGTAACTTTCATGTGGTGGAAATCGTCATTTGCAAATAAAAGAACACGATACGTTGCCTAAGGAAGGGCATCGTAATGACCAAGCTACTCCCCTCGCTGGCAGCCATGATATTGAAATTAACGTAAGTCTCCGGTAACCTTCACTTTGAAAAGTAACGCCAATGTCATTAATGAATTAATGAATGTGTAAGATTTGAATTAATGGTGTTTAACGGTCTGTCAACAGATGTGGTCATTTTAGGCCCGGTTAACGGGGTCGAATCACATATTTCACATACACCGGATTCAACTCTCAAGTAACAAGGAAGCCAAACATAGGGCCCAACCCGGGATATCGGTATGCTGGTAAGGATGAAAGTCAGCGTTACATTTACCCCTCACAACCAATCGTCCAAACCGCAGGAGCATGTGATGTTTGTGAATGTAAGTATTTTTGAAGCTTGTCACAAATAGTACGATCCCCGGTGTGAATAAGTATATGTCGTTTGCGGTTGCCGTCGATTGTAAAAGGTTTATAACAAACACTACTATATGATGACAATCCCCTGTGTGAAGGAGCATATGTTGTGTGAGGTTGAAAGCTTTGTTACAATCACTACATCTATAGGGACGATCGCTGGTGTGTATGGGAATATGTTTTATGTTGCACCTCTAATTGAAAGTCTACTCGCAAACACTGCACGTATGTCGACGATCCCAATTGAGGACGTAGTGTAGAAATTTAATTTAAAAAAGGCCCTACGAACGGCAACAGGGGTAAGGTCATGTTAATGCTTGACATCCATGCCAATATTTATCTGTGAGCTTTACATGTTATGGTAAGCCCGGGTGACACTTGATATTTTGATTTTTTTATCGCATAATGACCTAATTTGTAAAATATGGAGTTCGGTCATTTCCGTTGCTTATGAAACAAGTCGAATATTTGATAATTACAGAGATAAAGTGGTCATGTTGGTGTCAAATCGTCCGGAATTATATGCCCTATACACATGTGTGCATATTATGGAAATAGTTGAACCGTATATGGGATAGAATTACAAATAAAGTGAAATTAATGAATTATTTTCTTCAATTTAATTACGATTGGCTATGCAACAAATGGATATAAATGTACACCTACTGATAATATGTTCCATGGAAGGATATAGCAAGTCTAGTTCATACTATTTTTAAACATATCACAGTATATAACTTACTGTATGACATTTCGGAGTTAGTAGTACACCTGAAGATGCAAAATTACCCCACCCACCCAATTTGCAGTGAAATATTATGACTCGGGAGTTACCTTCAGTTACGTCCAATTTATTGAAAACAGCATAGGAATGAATGGCCTTTTTGTGGAATTTATCGGGGTATAAACTTGGAAAAGTCGCGGGAATACTGGACGAAGACCTCGTCCAGTATTCCCGCGACTTTTCAAAAATATATCCCCGATAAATTCCACAAAAAAGGCCATTCATTCCTTATAATTCCAGCATTTGAAATAAATTAATCAATACAATGTGTTTATTTTGACAGACGGCAGCCATTTGTTTACATTGACAGCACTGACAGCGCACCTGTAGAAAGTAGTTCGGCGTGGGAGTTTAGTGGGATATAAATTTTGGACAGACACTTGCTACGGGCCAATCAAATGTTAGGGAATTGTGTAAATATGTTTGTGCTGGAATTATTGTGTTCTTGTAAATTATACCGCCTGTACAAACTATGTTGATGGATATATATATTTCATATTTCCGTTTGGTCGTCCGTCCGTCCGTCCGTTCGTTCGTTCGTCCGTTATTCCATCCGTAAGTCTGTACCGTTATAATTTATGTTTCCCTTCATGGAATGCTTTCATATTTGGCTGAATTCTTACTAACATCACCCTGCATCAATTTCTGTCTCACCCACGTTAGTAGAAAGTGTGACATAGTGGTCACAATTTCGGCTAGGGCGGCGTGGTTGTAGGAATATATTTCATGGATGAAATAACTCATTAGTCATTAGGTGGTCATATGAAGGTTTTTCATTAACAAAACGATATGTTGTGCATCCATACATATATTAAAGTGCTTCAGGGACTATCAGAAAGGTTATATCACGTGCTGTCATATAAAGGACAATTAAACATTTATATGTCCAGTCGGGAAATGCGATGCACGCTTTCCAAGGACCAGAGAATATATATTGGCGGACTTTAACAAGAGCTGTAGGAGAACAGCATAGCTCGCCTACGAGGGTTGTCGATGTACACATAGCTTGACAGACAAGGTGGCCGCGGCCTGCATAAAAACCTTAACCAAGGTTGACTAAAAACCTTAACCAAGGGAAATTAAGTAAGTAATTCAAGGTTAAATGTAGGTCAATGTGGCCGCGGCCTGCATAAAAACCTTAACCAAGGTTGACTAAAAACCTTAACGAAGGGAAATTAAGTAAGTAATTCAAGGTTAAATGTAGGTCAATGTCAGATATAGGTCAGGGGTTATTGATGTACATCACTAGGAGATGAAGTTTTCCAAGCATGGTTGCTGTAGGCCCAGGAATATTCCATGTACAAGCTTGACTAAAAACCTTAACCAAGGGGACATAGGAAAGTAATCCAAGGATAAAAGCAGGTCAAGGTCAAATATAGGTCAGGGATTATTGATGTACATCACTAAGAGATGAAGTTGTCCAAGTATGGTTGGTGTAGGGCCAGGAGTATTACATCTACAAGCTTGACTAAAAACCTTAACCAAGGATAATTAAGTAAGTAATTCAAGAGGAAATGTAGGTCAAGGTAAACTATAGATCAGGGGTTATTGATGTACATCGCTATGATAAAAGGTTGTCCAAGTATGGTGTTAGTATGCACAATAGTATTCCATGTACAAGCTTCACTAAAAACCTTAACCAAGGGGAATTAACTAAGTAATTCAAAGTTAAATGTAGGTCAAGGTCAAATATAGGTAAGTGGTTGTTGATGTACATCACTAGGAGATGAAGTTGTCCAAGTATGGTGGGTGTAGGGCCAGGAATATTCCATATACAAGCTAGACTAAAAACCCTAAACACGGAGGATTAACCAAGTAATTGAAGAGGAAATGTAGGTCAATGTCAAATATAGATCAGGGGTATTGATGTACATCCCTATGAGAAAAGGTTGTCCAAGTATGGTGTCTGTATGCACACTAGTATTCCATGTACAAGCTTGACTAAAAACCTTAACGAAGGTCGACTAAAAACCTTAACCAAGGGGAATTAACTATGTAATTCAAGGTTAAATGTAGGTCAAAGTCAAATATAGGTCAGGGGATGTTGATGTACATCACTAGGAGATGAAGTTGTCAAAGTATGGTGGGTGTAGGGCCAGGAATATTTCATATACAAGCTAGACTAAAAACCTTAAACAATGGGAATTAACTAAGTAATTGAAGAGGAAATGTAGGTCAATGTCAAATATAGATCAGGGGTTATTGATGTACATCCCTATGAGAAAAGGTTGTCCAAGTATGGTGTCTGTATGCACACTAGTATTCCATGTACAAGCTTGACTAAAAACCTTAACCAAGGTTGACTAAAAACCTTAACCAAGGGGAATTAACTATGTAATTCAAGGTTAAATGTAGGTCAAGGTGAAATATAGGTCAGGGGTTGTTGATTTACGTCACTAGGAGATGAAGTTGTCCAAGTATGGTGGGTGTAGGGCCAGGAGTATTCCATATACAAATTGACTAAAAACCTTAACCAAGGGGAATTAACTAAGTAATTCAAGAGGAAATGTAGGGGAAGGTCAAATATAGATCAGGGGTTATTGATGTACATCCCTATGAGAAAAGGTTGTCCAAGTATGGTGTCTGTATGCACAATAGCATTCCATGTACAAGCTTGACTAAAAACCTTAAACAGGGTTGACTAAAAACCTTAACCACGGGGAATTAACTAAGTAATTCAAGGTTAAATGTAGGTGAAGGTCAAATATAGGTCAGTGGTTGTTGATGTACATCACTAGGAGATGAAGTTGTCCAAGTATGGTGGGTGTAGGGCCAGGAATATTCCATATACAAGCTAGACTAAAAACCTTAACCAAGGGGAATTAACTAAGTAATTCAAGAGGAAATGTAGGTCAAGGTCAAATATAGATCAGGGGTTATTGATGTACATCCCTCTGAGAAAAGGTTGTCCAAGTATGGTGTATGTATGCACACTAGTATTCCATGAACAAGCTTGACTAAAAACCTTAACCAAGTTTGACTAAAAACTTTAACCAAGGGGAATTAACTATGTAAATCAAGGTTAAATGTAGGTCAAGGTCAAATATAGGTCAGGGGTTGTTGATGTATATCACTAGGAGATGAAATTGTTCAAGTATGGTGTGTGTAGGGCCAGGAGTATTCCATATACAAGCTTGACTAAAAACCTTAACCAAGGGGAATTAACTATGTAATTCAAGAGGAAATGTAGGTCAAGGTCAAATATAGATCAGGGGTTATTGATGTACATCCCTATGAGAAAAGGTTGTCCAAGTATGGTGTCTGTATGCACAATAGTATTGCATGTACAAGCTCTTAACCAAGGGGAATTAACTAAGTAATTGAAGAGGAAATGTAGGTGAAGGTCAAATATAGATCAGGGGTTATTGATGTACATCACTAGGAGATGAAGTTGTGCAAGTATGGTGGGTGTAGGGCCAGTAGTATTCCATATACAAGGTTGACTAAACAGCCGGGGTGACAACATAAGCTCTACTTATTCTTCGAATAGTCGAGCTAAAATGCCATTATATATGCCATTATACATTCATTACTTAATTAGAGACTAGTAACCACATGCACGTAAATATGACTTATCCCGTCAACACAGGGCGTATGTGCCGTAAAACACGATTCCGTGAAACATTTTTGATATCCTGTCAATACAACCTAATCACTGCGTATGAATATGTGCGGTGACTGGGGTTATTTATTTTGCATTTAAAAGCCATTTGTAGGTGTTGACGGGATAAATAGAATAGTAGGTTAGTGCCGTGAATGGGAAAAATATCTGGCGAGGCTCGGAAACGGGATGTGCTCGGCAGAGCCTCACCCATCCCGTTTCCTAAGCCTTACCAGATATGTTTTCCTATTCACGGCACTAACCTACTATTCTCTATTTCCCTCATGCCTATTGTAGCCTATACAGGGTGGATCCAGTCAACCGCGACGCTCTGTGCACTCAATGAGTCACCTTTCCTCCTGAAATCATTTACTCGAATTGCACATGCAAATTCCGACAGTACAGTTGGTCATTGAACACGCAGGACGTTGTGCTAACATAATATCTGCATGAAAGTTAAAGGCTCATAGCAGTGAGGATTTTTATCCAAGCATATTTGCTTGGATAGTCCTTATACGGTTTTTGAGACCTCACATGTTTTATGCAAATGAATAATTGTCGACCAACGAACGTACTTCATGCTTCATGATTCTAGCTACGCCACGTGAGAGTTCCAAAGCGAGCGGTGCATTATGAACGTGTCACTCACATTTTTGGCTAGCTACATTTTTTTTCAGCTACAGTTATATTTTTAAAAATAGTTTGTGATTTTATAAAATATTAACTGTCGTGTTTCATAATAAATATTTTGTTAGGAAGGTTATATTTTTAGCGCAATGATCGACCGCTCCACATGTAATTTATACGTAGTTATACGCCATGAACAATAGTTCTGATAGTGAGCTAACATTATATTGTGTAGTGTAATACATGTGTTGTTAATTTTTCTGTACGACATTTATATTACAAAATGTTTATCTGATATAATATAATATAAACGGACATGTATTAATTTGAGTATATTATTTTTCACGCGCAATGATACAATTAACCTCGTGTCTCATGAAAAGTAGTTTCCGCCATTTTATGCCGATAAATTACAGAATCGTTTACGTAGTCATAGGTCAATGGCTCGATAAAATCCAACATTGGACAGCGAAATGATGATTTAAAACAGAAACATTGTTTTTTGACAGTTACATACCGCATGCTTTAAATAATCATCTTGAGCCATCGATATTATTAATCAGTGTCCATTTTACTTAAAACATCAACTAATCTATAATGACGTTACACAGAAAATGCAGTACGATACACTTCACAAAGGAAACATTGTCTTAGAGTTTGAATAATTTTAGGTTCCGCCGAACGAACGAGTACGCCGAAATATATTTCCGTACAAATCCAAAAACCTATTTATTATATACCCGTTCAACAAAACATGCATCCTAATCATTAAATAATCCGATAGTGTGATGAAATGCGACTCTCTATTATTTTTGTTGAACAATCCGAGCGCCTGTGATGGCTTCAGTTTATGCAAATTGACAAGGTCATTTCGCGCACCTGAATCGATACAATAATCGGGGGTTGAAATTTCACTCGCCCAGCTCGCCATGGCGAGTGCTTTTTGTGGCGGTCGAGTACTTTCTATCGAGTACTTTCTACAGGCACTCGCCCAGTTTGGCGAGTGAAAGATTTGGTCAGGATTTTTTTTTTTTGGAAGAAATTGCCAATTAATTCCATCGATAACGGCCAACAAATGGTATTAATTCAGCGACCATTTGTTGTTTACAGTTTACGTCAATTTGCGGGAAGCATTAAAATTCAAGCAGTGTCTATGTACACGGTTACGGGTAGAATCTCTAGCGATTTTGAACACGGTCCATATCGGGCAAGTTTAATTCACAGATTATTTGTCGGCTTTACGCGGCCGGGCTAACAAATAATAGGACTGCGAGCATAGACTAGTGTATACGCGGCCACATATATCGTCTCGTATACAGTTGGGTTAACGCGCATTTCAGACGCCGAACATAACGGCTTGGGACGAAACGGTCGGCGCCGGGTCCGAAACCATTGAATTTAGTAATTAAAGCAGCACGCAGCGCATGGAAACATAGCCACTATAAATTGAACTAAATCTATGTCACTCAACGCTTATAGAAAATAAGAAGTGTGCAAGCCTCTGAGCAAATTCGCTGCTATTTGTTTGTTTATGTTCATTTAATACTTAAAATATAAATAACAATAATAGTGAATATGTCTCATACGTTTTGGTAATGATCATATGTAAAAGCTTTTTTTATATAAATAAGATGTAACATTACAAAAGCTGGAAATAGCAATTTATTTTTTAAAAAAACTGGGCAAGTAACTTTTTGACCTGGGCAAGTACTTTTTTTTTTATTTTCTACCTACCTTGGTTCTGCCTTGGTTGAAGGCCGTTTCTTGTAAGCTAGGCTTGTACTGGCCTATTTTAGCGACGTCAAATTGGATAATTGTCTTTGAAACTGGGGGGAGAGCGCAACTAAATCATGGTTAAAATGTCTACAATATTTTCACGTGTTGAATTTGCTGGGTCTCTTCTTCCAGGAGGAGTTGAGTGAAATTTTGAAACAATTTAGTGTGTTCGAATTTACACAATCACTAGGGAGTGCATTCCAGTCTGTGACGACTCTTTGAGAGAATACTTTTTGTCGCAACTGCAAAGGATTTCAGGACTTTCAGTCCTTTGATTGGAAGTGTTGCGCAGACCGTGGTTGTCAGGCGATTCAAGGTGTCCAGGTCAACCGTAGCATATACACGTTACTAACGACTCCTACGTACTCCACAATTTCATGCGATATATAATGGTCTGGCAGTGACGTCATGTGAGCGTATTCATAACTGAGAATTTATGAAATTGTTAAGTATGCATACAATGTGTATGCTACACAGAATAAATATTTCAATTGTAAAATAGTGGTGCATCATGTATATCCACCAGGGTGAGGCGTTTTTAAAGTCCGCTAGTATAGTTACTGGCAACAGTTGCCAACACAAATGTCATAATGTATGGTCATATGAATATATTTATGGACAAATAAGCATATATAATGCGGCAATATGACAATGTTTTCTGGAGAAATGAATACATCGTGATGCCATATGGATGTGTTCCGTATATATCAAACATATTACATGGTGATATGGAGTTTCTCTGTAACAGAAGGCTGTGAGGCAACTGGGCATGGACTATGGTGATATAAAAGTGTTCTGGCGACAACATATCGTTTTGTGTAGTCATATAAACGCATGCAATGGACAAAATGAACTTACTGTATCATCCTACGGGCGTATTTCCGGGATTAGTGTACACATACAGTGACCATAACAAGTCCATCCGGGACTAACCAATGTATTGTGCTATCGTATTAATGTGTTTCACGAACTGAAAATATATTATGCGACAAAGATAAGAATGTTTCAAGGACATTAGTATGTATGGTGTTGTCATATGAAAATGTTTCACGGAAAAAGTGGACTGTATTGTCAGGGATGCAAGCTGACCAATAATGCATTTACTGGAAATATTTGTGTGTTTTATTGGCCCATGAGGATATTATTTGGCAATATAAAGGCAGTTAAGGGATAAATGCAAGACCGTGTGTGTCTTATGAATGCGTGTCATAGACACGTGAGCGTCCTATGCATGTGTGCAGTCATATGAAAATGATTATGTGATAAATTAGCATATCAAGATGTCATATGTGGCTGTCACTGGAGAAATGGGGCTTATATGATGTGTGACCAGTTCCTGATCACATGGCACACTCCTATAAGTCTATCATGTCTATATTGCTTGTTAGAAACATGATATTTCATTGATGGAATGACATTTAGTGCAGATCATAATCAGATTGCAGATTCACAGGCTGATCTGAATCTACACGGGTCACAAAACCCACAAGCCCCATTTTTCCGGTCACAAAGCAAAATGTATACATTGTAGCCATATGTCTCAAGGATGAAGGCTAAATATCACAGACAAAAGTAAAGTTGTCAGTAAGTGATGCAGTACAGACAATTTGGCATTCCTTCTGTGATCGAGACATATGCATATTCAGGAATTTGTTAAAGGATAATGGAACATCACAATTGGACTACATATGCGAAGACATTTCCTAATAGAAACACACATTTACCCCGCATACGGTTGTGTTATGGACGGACAGTTGACCATATGTTCTCATCTCCGTACAGATGGACAAACGGACAAACTGGCGCCAGTATTATCTCTAATGTCACCAGTACTTACCAACACAGCTAGGCACGGGTGTACATTCAGTAAGAATGTCATAGAACTCTGTCTGCGGCGCCATGTGATCAGATTTGGTACAATGACATTTCACAATAGAAATAAAGTGGGTGGGGTAATGTATCGGTTTTCATTGGATTTGGCGTACATTTTTACTATTATTCAAACTATTTTGATTTAAATTATTTAGAAATGATATGCTGTACATTCCGGCTAAACATATTTAGCATATTACATCAACATATCTACTTTATATATAATTATCAGGCCCGTAGCCAGGTGGTCGGAGCGGTCGTCGACCCCCCCCCCCCCCCACCCCCCCCCCCCCCCCCCACGCCCAGCTTCGAAGTACACTTTTTTAGTATCGAGGTCCACTTTTTTAGACCCCCTATATACCTCAGGCCAATTGGGCCTCGGAAACGACACCCCTTCAAACAGGTCTGGCTACGGGCCTGATTATAGGGGTTTATTCACGAAATTGATAACAAAATATTCACAACTTTCTAAACTGTTTGTTTACATCTGTGGCATGTAGCTTGCACATTGATGCTGTGTGTATCTATAACTATTGGCCATACTATGTCAGACACTTTCATACCAACATAGGCACTTAGCTCTCTAATTAAGATAACTACATCGATGTATCTGTAGTTTCCATTTCAACGACAATTACCGAATGACCTACTTTACAAAATAGGTCACAGAACGGCAACATCAAGTGTCACCCGGGCTTATTGCGACATGAAGAGGTGACAAATAAAGGTCATCCTGGATGACAATCATTAACACGACCTTAACCCTGATATAATTTTTCAGTTTCTTGTCACCAGTATTGTGGTAAGTCACGCACTGGGAATGTCTCGTCACACACACTGCAAATGTGGGAACTATCTCGGTGCGGATGTGCATGTGTTGTTCTAGGCTCCGTACCAATGTCTTGTCACAAAGAGTAGACATATTTAGACGATCCTCAGTTTGCATAAGAATATTAGTATATCGATTGAGTGTGCCGTTGAGAATGACAGTTTTATTGCAAACGCTACAGGTATAGGCACTATCGACAGCGTGTATGAGCAGATGTAGCTGCTAGTTGTATATGTCTTGTCAGAAATATTGCATGCATTTGGACGATCACAGTGTGAACAAGCCTGTGTTGTTTCAGGCTGGCAAACTGTGATTGAAAGTCTCGTCACACACACTACATGTATATGGACGATCCCCTGTATGAATGAACATGCGTCGTTTGAGGTAGTTACTATATGTGAAAAGATTGTCTTAGACACTACATGTATAGGAGGGACCATTCCCGTTGTGTATGAGCATGTGTCGTTTGAGGTCGGAACTCTCTGTGAAAGTCTTGTCACAAATGCTACATGTATGGGGACGATCGCCGGTGTGAATAAACATGTGTCGTTTGAGGCCGGAACTCTGTGTGAAAGTACTGTCACAAATGCTACATGTATGGGGACGATCCCCGGTGTGAATAAGCATGTGTCGTTTGAGGCTGGAACTCTGTGTGAAAGTCTTGTCACAAATGCTACATGTATGGGGACGATCCCCGGTGTGAATAAGCATGTGTTGTTTGAGACCGACAGTCCATATGAACGTTTCGTCACATACACTACATGTATTGGGACGATCCCCGGTGTGAATGAGTATGTGTTGTTGAGGCCGGAACTCTGTGTGAAAGTCTTGTCACAAATGCTACATGTATAGGGACGATCCCCGGTGTGAATAAGCATGTGTTGTTTGAGGCCGGAACTTTGTGTGAAAGACTTGTCACAAATGCTACATGTATGGGGACGTTCCCCGGTGTGAATAAGCACGTGTTGTTTGAGGCCGGAACTCTGTGTGAAAGTCTTGTCACAAATGCTACATATATGGGGACGATCCCCGGTGTGAATACGCATGTGTTGTTTGAGGCCGGAATTCACTGTGAAAGACTTGTCACAAATGCTACATGTATGGGGACGTTCCCCGGTGTGAATAAGTATGTGTTGTATGAGTCCAGAACTCTGTGTGAAAGTCTTGTCACAAATGCTACATCTATGGGGACGATCCCCGGTGTGAATGACCATGTGTTGTTTGAGGACGAAACTCTGTGTGAAAGTCTTTTCACAAATGCTACATGTATGGGGACGTTCCCCAGTGTGAGTACGCATGTGTCCTTTGAGGCCACCTGTCCTTATGAACGTTTTGTCACATACACTACATGTGTGGGGACGCTCCCCGGTGTGAATCAGTATGTGTCGTTTGAGGTTGGGTCTATGTAAAAAACTAATATTACAAATATTACACGTATGAGGACGTTCCCCTGTGTGGATGACCATATGCGTATTGAGGTCTCCACTCTGTGCGAAAGTTGTGTCACAAATATCACATGTATAGGGACGATCCCCAATGTGTATGAGCAAGTGTCGTTTCAAGCGGGATCTCACTGTGAAAGTCTTGTCACATACATTACAAGTATGGGGACGATCCCCGGTGTGAATACGCATGTGTTGTTTGAGGTGTCCCCTCTGTGTAAAATACTTGTCACAAACAGTACATGTATGGGGACGATCCCCGATGTGGATGAGCATGTGTTGTTTGAGGCTGTTACTCATTGTCAAATCATTATCACAATCCCTACATGTATGTAGACGATCCCCGGTGTGTTTGAATATTATTGTGTCTCAGGTTGCTACTCTACCTGAAATTCTTGTCACAAAACACTATATATGCGTGTGAACGTTCGCATACCCACACCCACACAGTGTGAGTTACTTATTGCATATAGCATATGTTTTTTAGGATGCAACTCTGGTTGAAAGTATTGCCACCCTTCGTACATTTGTCGAACTGCTTCCCGTTATTATCCGTCACGATTGAAGCCAGTTGTGCTATTTATGAACACGCCTTTACATATTGATACAGCAACACAACATCGCCGAACGTAGACATGACATGGCTGCGTCTAGATGATCTTGACTGTGTACGGAAACTGGGGCCTAACACTGGTCAGCAGGGATGTTTATTCATTAACCTGGAATAGAAGACGAGAAATAAACGACAATGCCATGATGTACGTCAAACACGGTGTTGTCTCTGATATACGGAGTCCCGCAGGGGATATGGACAATTCGTTCCCTCGAATTAACAATTCGTTCCCACGAAATAACAATTCGTTCCCTCGAATTGAAAATTCGTTACCACGAAATTTCTCGATCTATTCTGGAATTTTGATGATCTTTTCTGGAATTCTCAACATACTTTCTTGAATGTTCAAGAATTTTGATGATAATATCATTGTCACTATGACATTTGTGACCAGCCTGGCTCCTAATCTATATATGTGACTGTGGCTGAAGGATTGGGGCTTACGCCATTTGTGGCCAGTGAGGCCGGTGAGTCCTCCGTGACCTTGACATTTGGTGTTAATACGTGGGGTGTATGTTCTCTATTGTGTGAAATAGAATCTGACCACTTCTACCCTTTAACCCTTTCACCTCTAAGTAACTGGAACGGAATTTGATATATTAATTTTGCAATCCATCCAATTGTCACAAAATGATTTTCAGACTAGTTCATGTATGAAAAGGTGGTGTTTTTGTTCTCAAACATTTGAAAATGACTTGCAAAATTGCAGATCCTGATGAGACGGCTCGTCAAAACCGGCTCATTTGGATCTACACATTTTGCTAATATCACTATACAGGCATGTGGTGTTGAAAGGATTATTTTATGTTCCTTAAAATTCAGATATTATTGATGTAAATTGGTGTGATATTGTCATAGAACATGTTCTATATATGTCGCTGTGACTGGAGAAATGGGGCTTATGTGATTTGTGACCAGTCCCGATCAAATAGCACACTCCTGTAGCCTGATAACGAGCTACATGTGTGTTCCCCCCTCCCCTCCCTCCCCCAATAATTTTGGCCCCCTAAATAATTATGTAATAAAGCACATTTTCTCATCCTCAAACTTGCTGAGAATGCAGGAAATGGCGTTTCACGCCTCTTAGATTTCAAACATTTCAGGGGGAGTATGCCCCCAGACCCCCTAGCAACATCGGGCCTTTTGGGCCCTCAAGATTGGGACCCCCCACAAATAATTTCACGGTTCCGCCTCCTATATGAAAAGAAAGAACTATAGCGATATCAAACTCAATACACAAAAGGCACGACAGGGTGAAATTGTAGTACAATTGTACTATGACGGGCTCTGTCACGAGTTCTTCAAGACAATACGTAACTAGAAATGGACGCTTGTCGACAAGCGCATGTGTATCCCTCTCCCCAGATACACAAGTAGTTTGAAAAAAGGGTGTTCGAGTTATGCTCCGGAGACAAAATCAGTGACGGAAAAACAAAGGGAGATAACTAAAAAATTAGTCATGCAAGAGTTGTAATTCTTGCGTGACACACCTTTAGGGTCGTGGTCTATGCATGTGTGAAGTTTCATGAAAATATTCCAAAGGCTGTTCGAGTTATGCTCCGGACACGACATCAGTGCAGAAACAACAAAGGGAGATAAGTAAGAAATTAATGACGCAAAGAGTTGTCATTCTTACGTGCGACACACCTTTGGGTCGTCTTCTATGCATGTGTGAAGTTTAATAAACTAGAAAATGTGTTCATAGAACACGGATGTCCCACATATCGCTTTGATAATAAATGAGGCCAAATTCCAAGTAAAAAATTTCTTTTACCTGAACGTTAAAGTTTTTGAAGCACCAAGTATGTGACCTTGACCCTGGGCTTGGCGGGGGCAGGACGAACGTGGATTTGGCACAGGGTGGTAGAGGACCATTAGAGCAATGCATATATGAAATATGAAGCTGATCCGTGAAAGAAAACAGAAATTATAAGATATAAGATAACTAAAAAATTAGCTATGCAAGAGTTGTCATTCTTGTGCGCGACACACCTTCGGGTCGTGGTCTATGCATTTGTGAAGTTTCATGAAAATATTCCAAAGGGTGTTCGAGTTATGCTCCGGACAAGAAGTGTCTGCGGCGGACGCGGACGCGTACGCTGTCAAATCCATATTATCCCCAGACGGAGTCCGGGGGATACAATAATAAATAGTTACTAAGACGTCCAAAACCAAAAGGCAATTCAAAGTAGTAGAAAAATAAAGGAGCCAACTATCATTATATACGCTCAAAATGTACAACCTGCTGAGAAAAATGACCCTATGGCATTTGCAACAACTTCAAAACATGATACTGTTATACAGTATGTAGTACAGTACAATTTCGTACATTATGTAATACCACGCGACTATGATTGAATCTTTTCGCCGATGGCAGTTGTAATTCTTCAGTGAATATCAAAATATGTAGGTACGGGGCTTCAGGGAAATGAGGGAAATAGCAATCCTTTATTGTGTTGTCTGATTAATTGATTGAGTTATTGCATGGGGATTACCTTAGCTCAATAACATGGCTGTGTATAAACGGTAGCAAATAAAGTAAGCCCCAATAAGACTGCACAAACACAAGCGCTGCACTGGGTAATTCTCAAATATTGCATGAACCATTTTGTTAGTAGGAATCCAACGTGTGAAAGACGAAGTGACCATTCAGGAAACTTTGTATAGGCTTCTGCGGGTTTTTCTGAAGTATAGCCATATCCTGAATATGGCCAGTCAGCCAGCGAGCGTAATGCGTGCGATCAAGTTAAAACTTCCATTGAGTTAAGCGTGTGCGTGTTTAAACATAGAGCATACAGACACCACATATCCATAGTCACTATCATGTACCAAAACTGGGTTGTCGAACTCTTTCAAGATTTCTGCTGGCAACCGTTATTCAATACACATTATATATTTTGTGCCAGCTCTTCTTGTTTTTCTTGATACTGAGAATATGCCTTGGTAAAGAGACTATGCATACAACTAACATTCGCTTGATGTACTAGCATATGTCTTGCTTTAGTTAAATGTCAGCCTTTGAGGAAGGCATCTGGTTTTCTTGAGGATGCTATCAGCAAGTATTAATGCATTGATCAACCCAGATTCACATCCCTAATCCGCATGACATATCAAGACAGCGATTCCAATGTGCCTCCCTTCGAGAAGTTTCCTCACCATGCATATTCAGATAGTCACACGGAAACTTTTTTGTTTACAATAGCATACAATGAAACTATATATACTACAAGCATTTTGCTTTTGCTCAATCGTCAAATATTAATATATATATACGACATGCGCTTATTTAAATGCAAATAAAATTATGTTTAAACTAATTATACAATTGTTTGCCAATTGTTAAAAATGGGAACTCACCCGGATTCGGTCGTTCACTGCGTTTTTCATATTATTTAATGAATGGCTTATGAAAGCTGCCATTGAAGAGATGTAGTTGGGACATACTTAGTGCCGCTTATGACGCATTGTCCCTATTTGCAGCTCGAATTGTCGTTGTTAATACTCTATCATGTCTGTGTGCAAAAGGTTCCAGAACACAAACTTTAGTAAATTGTTAAAAGATAATAGCCATAATAGAGATATAAGGTATTTAAAAACTTTAACGCAGATTTCGGAACGCAAACTTCTAAGTCATTTGACCTTGAACTTGGGCACAGGGGCCGCATCAGTGGGATACAGCGTGAATATATGCATGATGACTAATACGTATATGAAGTTTCAAGTGAATGTGACTTAGGACTGCAGAGATATAAGGTATTTAAAAACTTTAACGCAGATTTCGGAACGCAAACTTCTAAGTCATTTGACCTTGACCTTGGGCACAGGGGCCGCATGAGTGGGATACAGCATGCATATATGGATGATGACTAATAAGTATATGAAGTTTCAAGTCAATGTGACTTAGGTCTGCAGAGATATAAGGTATTTAAAAACTTTAACGCAGATTTCGGAACGCAAACTTCTAAGTCATTTGACCTTGACCTTGGGTACAGGGGCCGCATGAGTTGGATACAGCATGAATATATGGATCATGACTAATAAGCATATGAAGTTTCAAGTCAATGTGACTTAGGATTGCAGAGACATAAGGTATTTAAAAACTTTAACGCAGATTTCGGACGGACGGACGCACGGACACCCGGACGTCATTATGATCACTATGTCTCGCTTTCCGCAAGCGGGCTCGACAAGAACTATATATTCAGCCCTGAAATCAAAATAATCCTGATCTGATGCCAGGTCCTCGCCACACCAGAATCACTTGGCCCCTCCCACAAGCAGTAGGATCAGTAATAATCTTACTACAACCCAATTCAACACCCAGGTAACAAAAGTGCCAAAGATAAAAACGTACCTGAGGGCCAAAACCAGACAAATCGTGATTCCTATAAGGAGGAACCCCTACCGATAATTTACGCCATCTCGTTCGCCCGACCACCACCCACGATTTTTGCACAGATAGATCTAATCATCATGGGCCATTATATTTAATGAACATTAATGTGGATACTGCATACATCTGTAACGGATATTTGCATTCATTGCCCGTTATTTTTTCGAAATAACTTGTATATTTCCGTAATTCGCCAATGTAACCGACCAATACAATTAAGTGATGAGAGTTAAAACTAGTATCAGGGGAAGTTGCATTGCAATATATAGTTAACAAGAGCTGTAGGAGAACAGCATAGCTCGACTACGAGGGTTGTCGATGTACACATAGCTTGACAAAGAAGGTGGCCGCGGCCCGCATAAAAACCTTAACCAAGGTTGACTAAAAACCTTAACCAAGGGAAATTAAGTAAGTAATTGAAGGTTAAATGTAGGTCAATGTCATATATCGGTCAGGGGTTATTGATGTACATCACTAGGAGATGAAGTTTTCCAAGCATGGTTGCTGTAGGCCCAGGAGTATTCCATATACAAGCTTGACTAAAAACCTTAACCAAGGGGAAATAACTAAGTAATCCAAGGGTAAAAGTAGGTCAAGATCAAATATAGATCAGGGATTATTGATGTACATGACTAGGAGATGAAGTTGTCCAAGTATGGTTGCTGTATGACCAGGAGTATTCCATATACAAGCTTGACTATAAACCTTAACCAAGTTTGAGTAGAAACCTTAACCAAGGGGAAATAACTAAGTAATTCAAGGTTAAATGTAGGTGAAGGTAAAATATAGGTCAGGGGTTATTGATGTACATCCCTATGAGAAAAAGTTATCCAAGTATGGTGTCTGTATGCACAATAGTATTCCATCTACAAGCTTGACTAAAAACCTTAACCAAGGTTGACTGACAAGAGTGCCGCAAGTCACAAAATACGCCCGTCGAATATGGGCCAGACAGCGAAGATGCAGAAATGTGAAGCTGTCACCAAGGCAAGAAACATTAATGATAATTTGAAAGTCTATAGCATTATTTCTTCATATCGTTGTGCTAAACATGCATACTAATTTAGGCAGAGATAGAAAAGTAGAGTGTAAAGTAGAAAGTTAACAAGAGTGCCGCAAGTCACAAAATACGCCCGTCGAATATGGGCCAGACAGCGAAGATGCAGAAATGTGAAGCTGTCACCAAGGCAAGAAACATTAATGCGAATTTGAAAGTCTATAGCATTATTTCTTCATCTCGTTGTGCTAAACATGTATACTAATTTAGGCAGAGATAGAAAAGTAGAGTGTAAAGTAGAAATGATAGGGAATTGGATACAATAATGTAGAAAAAATGGCTAAGTTAAAAAGATGATATTTTTGTTAAAAAAAACATGTTTTCGGCATAAAAACACCAAGGTGCACATCTTCAATATGTGTAGAAGACGTGTGTATAGTTTCAGAACGATCGACTTAACAGTTTCGGAGGAGTTGTGTACACAAACTCTGTACCGTATATATAATTGTATAGAACAATGTAGACAAAATGGCTAAGTTAAAAAGGTGATATTTTTGTTAAAAAATATTTTTTCGGCATAAAAACACCAAGGTGCACATCTTCAATACGTGTAAAAGACGTGAGTATAGTTTCAGAACGATCGACTGAACGGTTTCGGAGGAGTTGTGTACACAAACTCTGTACCGTACATAGAATTGTATAGAAAAATGTAGAAAAAATGGCTAAGTTAAAAAGGTGATAATTTTGTTAAAAAATATTTCTTCGGCATAAAACACCAGGCTGCACATCTTCAATATGTGTAGAAGACGTGTGTATAGTTTCAGATCGATCGACTGAACGGTTTCGGAGGAGTTGTGTACACGAACTAAGCGCTTTTTCTTCAGCAGCCCGCCCGCCCGCCGTGCGGTAAAACATAATACGTACCGTTTTTTTTAAAAACGGTCGTATACAAAGGTGATATTTTTGTTAAACAATATGTTTTCTTCAATACGTGTAAAAGACGTGAGTATAGTTTCAGAACGATCGACTGAACGGTTTCGGAGGAGTTGTGTACACAAACTTTGTATCCTATATAGAATTGTATAGAAAAATGTAGAAACAATGGCTAAGTTAAACAGTTTCGGAGGAGTTATGTACACGAACTATGCGCTTTATCTTCAGCCGCCCGCCCGCCCGCCGTGCTGTAAAACATAATACGTACCGTTTTTTAAAAACGGTCGTATAAAAACCGTAACCAATGGAAATTAAGTAAGTAATTCAAGAGGAAATGTAGGTCAAGGTGAAATATAGATCAGGGGTTATTGATGTACATCCCTATGAGAAAAGTTTCTCCAAGTATGGTATCTGTTTGCACAATAGTATTCCATCTACAAGCTTGACTAAAAACCGTAACCAAGGTTGACTAAAAACCTTAACCAAGGGGAATTAACTAAGTAATTCAAGGTTAAATGTAGGTCAATGTGAAATATAGATCAGGGGATATTGATGTACATCACTAGGAGATGAAGATGTCCAAGTATGGTTGCTGTAGGCCCAGGAGTATTCCATATACAAGCTTGACTAAAAACCTTAACCAAGGAGAAATAACTAAGTAATCCAAGGATAAAAGTAGGTGAATGTCAAATATAGGTCAGGGATTATTGATGTACATCACTAGGAGATGAAGTTGTCCCAAGTATGGTTGATGTAGGCCTAGGAGTATTGCATATACAAGCTTGACAAAACATTAAACAAGTTTGAGTACAAACCTTAACCAAGGGGAAATAATTAAGTAATTCAAGGTTAAATGTAGGTGAAGGTAAAATATTGGTCAGGGGTTATTGATGCACATCCCTATGAGAAAGAGTTATCCAAGTATGGTGTCGGTATGCACACTAGTATTGCATCTACACGCTTGAATAAAAACCTTAACCAAGGTTGACTAAAAACCTTAACCAAGGGTTATTAACTAAGTAATTCAAGAGGAAATGCAGGTCAAGGTCAAATATAGATCAGGGGTTATTGATGTACATCACTAGGAGATAAAGTTGTCTAAGTATGGTGGGTGTAGGGCCAGGAGTATTCCATATACAAGCTTGACTAACAAGAATTCCGCCACGGAAGCGGTGTCGCGCATTTGACCGTGAACATTACAAGTAAATAAATGACATTGACCTTGTGAATTTGGATGTGGGGGTGTGCGTAATTAAGCACCATCCCTAGACAAACATTGATGTGAAATATTATCAATGTCTGGCAAGGGGTTAAAGAGATATTGTGAAAAAACAATAACTTTACCGCATTTCTGTTACAAAACCGGTGAACATTACAAGTAAATAAATGACCTTCACCTTGATAATTTGGATGTGGGGGTGTACGTAATGAAGCATCATCCCTAGAGAAACATCGATGTGAAATATTATCAAAGTCTGGCAAGGGGTGAAAGAGATATTTTGAAAAAAACAATAACTTTAACGCATTTGCCTTACAAAAAAACCGGACGACGCGCACGACGCGGACGACGACGACGACGGAAAAATCGCCGACTATAGTCGCGCCTCTGCTAAAGCAGGCGCGATAAAAACCGTAACCAAGGCGTGACGTTGACGCCGACGCCGATGACTACATAAGCTCTAACTATTCTTCGAATAGTCGACCTAAAAATATTATCTGCGGAAGGACACGTAAATCGAGGTGTCGGTACACCCGGGCCGATAGAGATTGAATTCTGTAATTTATCAAAAACAAATTAATCGCAACAAATACTTTACTTTAACATGCAAGTCATATTTGGATGCTGGTCTATGATAATTAATTAGTGTTTTTAATAGAGTAGTATATGAGAGTCAAAATGATACATGTACAAGTTCCTGCGGAAAGCTCCCCGCTACGCGCGGTGCCTTCCGTAGGAACTTGTATCATTGTTGACTCTCATATACTACTTGGATTTTCCCCCACTGTTCGGCAGGTATGTATGAGAAGAGTGGAAAAAATATTTTTCAGCAACCACGAGACCATATATTTCCTAGAGCGGAAGGATAGGAACACCGTTGGCATGCAGTTGTAAGGATAAACAAATAGAAAATAAAAGTTTTAGGTCCAGCCGAGATTCGAACTCACAACCCACGTCTCCATAGAGTGGCGCCTTAGCCCACACGACCACGAAGGCTGTTACAAAATATAAACCTGAAGATGAAACACCAGGTAGTGTTGCGCAATAATCGATAAGGTGAAATACACCCTATTAGAGATAAGAAATCCATTGGTTATACTCAGACACCCTATTAGAGATAAGAAATCCATTGGTTATACTCAGTATATATGACAATCTGTCATAAATATAGGCAACTTACACCCTATTAGAGACAAGAATTCCATTGGTTATACTCAGTATATATGACAATCTGTCATAAATATCGGCAACTTACACCCTATTAGAGACAAGAATTCCATTGGTTATACTCAGTATATTACAACAATCTGTCACAAATATAAACTTAAACCCTATTAGAGATACAAATCTATTGGTTATACTCAGTATAATGCCTACCATAAAGCAAATGAGAGAGCAAGTTAAGAGTTGGGAATTTCCCTAAGAGGTTTGAGACTCAAGAAAGCTATAGCAGATAGGATAAGTGACGCGCGAGCCGTCTCTACGAGGAGAGGCTGTGGCGTGAGGTTTCGACCGGAAGACTGCCCGCCGACCCCGAAAAACGCTCCGAGAAATTGGAGAACGAGACGACGGCCAGTCTGCGTGCCACCGCTTACGCGCAGCGTGTAAAAGAAGAACCCTGCGCGCGCAGAAAACCACTATACAAAGCGTACTACAATAAGATTCATCAAGGCCTGCTGGGGAGACCTCCTAAGAGTAGGAGAGAGCTCGCCAGAGATTTGGTGGAGGACGGTCCCAAGGTTCTCACCGAATATGCAGAAGCTAGGGAAACTGTTGATAGGGTTAGGAGGAAGATAGTATGGACTTTTGAGAGGGGGGTAGACTGGGAGATCGCTAATCGCATAATGAACAAAATTCGCCCAGAGATGACCACGGCGTGTTATCTGAGGTATTCGTGCTCGTATCGTATTAGGATCGAGACCGACGACACGATGATCTATCACAAACAATCAAAGGGTAATCCGTGGATAAACGAGATCGCCAAAGCTGAGAGTTGGATATCCGATAGAGAGAGAGGTCGAATGGACATCGACAAAGTCGATAGACCAAACACAAAATGGACCTTCGTTCGTTGGATATCGGTCGAGGTGAAGATGATCATCGACGCTCAAAAACTTCTCATGGGAGCGGGAAAACTCCCCGATTGGTTAATACAGAACATGAAATGCGTCTGTCGAACGCGGATGCCACTTGCAGCATATTTGAGAAACTGTGACAAAGTGGTTAAGTCATTTAAGTAACCTGGTGAAGGTCAAAAGGCGAAGGTCATATAAATTATGAAAATGCAGGTGTGGCACACATACCAATGAATGAAGTGCTGAAGTATTGAAGCGATTAAGCAACTTATGTAGATGATATGGCCAGTTTGAGAAACTGTGACGAACTGGTTAACCAAAATTGTTAAGTCATTTAAGAAACCTGGTGAAGGTGAAACGGCGAAGGTGATATAAATTATGAAAAGGCAGGTGTGGTACACATACCAATGAATGAAGTGTTGAAGTATTGAAGCGATTAAGCAACTTATGTAGATGATATGGCCAGTTTGAGAAACTGTGACGAACTGGTTAACCAAAATTGTTAAGTCATTTAAGTAACCTGGTGAAGGTGAAAAGGCGAAGGTCATATAAATTATGAAAAGGCAGGTGTGGCACACATACCAATGAATGAAGTGTTGAAGTATTGAAGCGATTAAGCAACTTATGTAGATGATATGGCCAGTTTGAGAAACTATGACGAACTGGTTAACCAAAATTGTTAAGTAATTTAAGTAACCTGGTGAAGGTCAAAAGGCGAAGGTGATATAAATTATGAAAAGGCAGGTGTGGCACACATACCAATGAATGAAGTGTTGAAGTATTGAAGCGATTAAGCAACTTATGTAGTGATATGGCCAGTTTGAGAAACTGTGACGAACTGGTTAACCAAAATTGTTAAGTCATTTAAGTAACCTGGTGAAGGTGAAAAGGCGAAGGTGATATAAATTATGAAAAGGCAGGTGTGGCACACATACCAATGAATGAAGTGTTGAAGTATTGAAGCGATTAAGCAACTTATGTAGATGATATGGCCAGTTTGAGAAACTGTGACGAACTGGTTAACCAAAATTGTTAAGTAATTTAAGTAACCTGGTGAAGGTCAAAAGGCGAAGGTCATATACATTATGAAAAGGCAGGTGTGGCACACATACCAATGAATGAAGTGTTGAAGTATTGAAGCGATTAAGCAACTTATGTAGATGATATGACGCCAGTTTGAGAAACTGTGACGAACTGGTTAACCAAAATTGTTAAGTCATTTAAGTAACCTGGTGAAGGTCAAAAGGCGAAGGTGATATAAATTATGAAAAGGCAGGTGTGGCACACATACCAATGAATGAAGTGTTGAAGCGATTAAGCAACTTATGTAGATGCTATGGCCAGTTTGAGAAACTGTGACAAAGTGGTTAACCGAAAAGTGTGACGGACGGACGGACAGACAGACATAGACAGACAGACGGACAGACGGACGGTCCAAACATTATATGCCACCCGTTTCTTCTAAACCCGGTGGCATAAAAAGGGAATGTATTCCGTCGACACGTACGACGACTACTTGTCTATTTAGGTGCATAGCCATCCACCGTGGAGGTAGACCCGACGGGTGCTGTAGGAAGGCACGAGCTCTGGCTCGCGAATACCTCGGTCACGATAACGGACCGGGTAGTAAGGGAATCCCCCTGGATGATATTAAGAAGGTCGAAGAGCGCTTCAAGCTGGGCATTCGCGTTTACGAGCCCACCGCCGACGGAGTGTGGTACCTAATGAAGTCTCCGGCAAACTACGACGCGGTTGCGGAGAAGATCATGACGATAGGAATGTTTGGAGGTCATGCTTTCCTCATAACGAACCTCCGCAAGATGACGAACGAGTACGGGTGCTCCGGATGTCAACAACGGTTCACAAAATCGTGTAACATGCACAGGCACGCGACCAACTGCATGGGTGGGAAGACCGTGGTGATATGTCCAGGTAAGAGGGTAGAGAGACCGCAGTCGGTCTACGAGAAGGCGTTCTATCCCAAGGCGTCAGCGAGCGCGATGTAGATTCGATGATTGAGCAGAGAAGAGGAGAGGGTGGGAAAGCACATACATCACGCGAGATGCGTTCACGGGGGCGAGAGGTGGGTGGCCGGCGATCCGGTAGACGGCTACTGTCACGAGACCAAGACTGTGTTTCAGTTTCACGGATGCAGCTGGCACGGGTGTCAGAGACATTGCAGGAGAGGTAACGCGGCACAGAAGTACAGAAGGACGAAAATCCATGACGCCAAGATAAGGAAGGCGGGTTACGAGCTGGTGGTGATGTGGGAGTGCGAGTGGTTGAATGAGGTGAATATCCACTATCCACAATCGCCGCGCGAGGAGGAGACGACTCTTTATCCTCACCAGATAGTCTACGACTTCGAGGCGTATCTCGACAAGTCGAAAACCACGCGACCCACCAAAGACCTGACCTTCGAGGTCGAGCACGTCCCTATACCGGTGTCGTTGGGGGATACGATGCACGAGGGGATCACCCACATCTGCGAACGAGACCCCGACTCTCTGGTAGAGAAGTTCATGACCGAGCTGTAGAGGAGAGGTAAAGCCATCAGGGAGAGGGTTAGGAAGAAGTATCTGCTGACCGACATAGAGATGCTGTCGAAACCTCGGCGAGAGAAGATCGTCTCGTCGATCGACCAAGTCCCGGTGGTGGGGTTCAACTGCAGCAGGTACGACCTGAACCTCATCAAGCGGTAACTTGTCGAGAAGTTGGCGGCCACCGTGAATAAGGTGATGATCGGAAAGAGAGCCAGCACGACGATGTTTCTGTTCACCCCGGAGTCTAGATTTCTCGACATCATCCAGTATCTGGGACCCGGTACCACGTACGACCGGTGGGTTAAGGCGTACGACTGTAAAACGGTAAAGTCTCACTTCCCGTACGAGTGGTTTGATTCCCCAGAAAAACTCGACCATACGGGATTGCCCGACTATCCCGAGTGGTACTCGAAGTTGAAGGGTGAGTTCCTACTGTCGTTGACCGAGTGGAAAGAGTGTAAGAAGGTATTCCGAGAAAAGGGGATGAAGACGTTCCAAGAATGGTTGCGACACAACAACGACTTGGACGTCGGACCGTTCCTGGAGGTACTGACTAAAATGACGGAGTTCTACAGGGGGAGAGGCGTGGACATACTCAAGGACGCAGTGTCTCTGCCCGGTGTTTCCCTTCAGTACCTGCTTCGCGGGACGATCGATAGGAAGGCGGACACGCCCGAGCTGTGGGCGCCGTAGGACGAGACGTACGCGATGATGAAGGAGGGATTGGTCGGTGGTCCGTCCATAGTGTTCTCCAGGTACGCCGAGGCTGGCAGGTCGACGATCATGGGTCAGGTGGGGAGTCGGGAGGAGAAGATGTACAAGGCGGTGCTGGGGTATGACGCCAATGCGCTGTACCTGTCTACCCTGTCGAAAGACATGCCGTGCGGGGAGGAGCAGATATGGACGTGTGATGACCCGTAAAGACAGTCGTATATAGATCGTTTCGTGAGGAAGGTCAGGAATGACGAGTGGTTCGGATTTGCGGAGTTGGATATAGAGGTCCCAGAAACGTTGAGAGACAAGTTCTCTGAAATGTCGCCGCTGTTCGTTAATCGAGAAGTCGAACAGACCGACGTTCCGCAGCACATGACGGACTACCGGACCAGGAATAGGGTCGAATGTCAGAGAAAGCTCATTGGAGCCCTATCCGCCAAGAAGATGATCATATACTCCCCGCTGCTAAAGTGGTATCTGGAGCACGGTCTGGTCGTCAAGGCGGTGCATAGGGTGATATACTACATGCCCGGCAAACCGTTCCTATGGTTCGTGGAAGAGGTCACCGCCGCCAGACGGATGGGGGACGTCGACAAGAGCAAGGCGGTGTTGGCGGAGATATTCAAACTAGTTGGCAACGCGTGTTGTGGCAAGCTGATAGAGGCTCAAGATAGACACATGAACACCACATATACGAAGCACTGAGGTCGGCGTGGTTCGAAGACCTGGAGGAGATTAGGGAGGCTTACGAGATATCGAGCAGGAAGACTCGAGTGGTGATCAACATACCGTTTCAGTGTGGCATAGCGGTCTACCAGTTGGCAAGCTCCGGATGCTGGAGTTCTACTACGACTTCTTGGACAAGTACGTGGATCGCGGAGATTTCGAACTTATATAGATGACAGCATGTACTTCGCACTGTCGGAGAAGACGCTGGCGAAGGTGGTGAGAAAGAACATGAAGAGAAAGTTCAATAAGGAGAAGGCCGAGTGGTTGGCGTGAGACACGTGGAACAACAGAACTCCGGGACTGTTCAAGCTGTAATTCGAGGGGGATAGAGCCATCGCTGTATGCAGCAAGTGTTACTACGTGAGCGGTGACGAACAAACCAAGCACTCGGCCAAGGGGATGTCGAGGAGATCTAACGATCTGACTTGGTGGAGGTACAAGAGTGCTCTCGAAGGAAGAAGGAACAAGGCGGAGAACAGGGGATTCCGAATGGTTAACGGTGTGATGAAGACGTACAATCAGGAAAAGTTGGGGTTGTCGGCGTACTACGACAAGAGGAGAGTGATGGAAGACGGGGTACACACCTAGCCTATAGGATAGGTAAACAAAAGGACTCTGAAAAAAGGGGGGGGAGAATACTGACGAGAGCCTGACCGACTATGGCAACGGTGGGTCTGGGGTAGCTGGGTGTCAGAAGGCACCGCAAGAAGTTCTTCGCGAACAAACCCGCGCGATGGACCACTGTCGAGGTAGTAGAGCACGGGCTCATCGGGTTTGGTAATAGATCGAGCTAGATGATATACATTGAGAGACCACACGGGATCAGTCGCGCGGCGGCGGCCACCCTCGAGCTATCCCAGTTGATAGAGGTACCGGACGGCAACATCCGATGGAAGTCGTTTCTCCGCTAAACCAACGGGTCGTCCGCGCGAGACGGCGGAGGGTTTGTGCGTCACCTTTTTAGACTTCATGGCATCTACGGGTTTCATACCGATCAATCTTGTCACCTCGCCGTTGAGTGCGGAGACCACTGGTTAAGTTCTAGCTCAGGAGCGGGAACTCGGAGGAATCTAACATCCGTTTTGCGAAAAGGGTGGCCGAGTGTTCGTCCTCGCACCACTTCTCTAGAGAGTATTGGGCCAGACTGATCAGACCCTTTGCACCAGCTAAACGGTGTTTAATGGCCGTGTAGCCTACATCGATCAAAGCGTAATAAAGCTCGTCAACTAACATCGTTCTATATATATATATTTAAAAAAGTTCAATTGCTTATTGTTTGCAATATAGTAGCTGACGAGACCCGTTGTAACCATTCCCACGACGATGAACACGATATCGCGGTCTTTTTGGGCCTCTGACGGTACATAGAAATCTGAAAGTTGGGGCTCGGGATCCAACGGCGCAAGAATTTTATGCGGATATACCCGCGCGTATTCGCGCATGGCTTCGTCAACGTTCTGGAAAGTTTGCACGGCGTGATTCTCACGTCGAAGATCTTCGTTGAGCCAGTCCGTTTTTGGGACCGTGATTCCTTTGCGCTATTGAGCTGTTCTACAGCTAGATCGTGACGCTTGCGCTCCTCATCCGCGTCCGAGCTTTTCAGTTTTGAGAAGAAAAAGTTGCTACCGCTGAAAGCCAATGCGTTTATCACCGCACCACCTATCATTATTCCGATCGAAGCCATTATTTCCATATATCAGCAGATAGAATTCCAGCTTTAACTAGATAATTTCGGGTCCAAACTGCCGATACATCTAAGGTCATGAGCCCTACGTCTCTCACAGTCATGTCCAATTTGGGAGCGGGCCCTCCGAAGGCCATCTTTGATAGTGGAGCAAACCCGATACTGAGACCCGATATCACCACGGCGTGATAAAGCGCATTCATTATCATTTTACCATCGTTTTCAGCCATTATTGCATATAAAAGGGATCGCCATTAATGTTTAAATGGGGCACAATCGGTTTCGTAACTTTCTTCGGAACCGCCTCCAACAGTGTTGGGGGTTGTCTCGAAATATAGTTCCACACACACACGGTGCCCACAACTGCCATACCATCACCAACAACCAACGGGATGATCCAGGTAGGAGCTACACCAATCGGGGATTGCTCTTCCAACCTGGAGCATGTTGGGGGAGAAACAGCTACCCTTCGGATGTGGAACCACCGGTCGTTTTGCTGTTTCAACAGCAGGAACAAATAACGACCGTTTGGCCTCTCGAAGCTCGACGAGTATTTTATCTTGTTTAGCTTTTCGGGTGGCAGCCGCTGCCCGCCCAGCTGTCTGTCTATTTGGGTTTGTGTGTCGTGCAACCGGAGCTTGCTCCTGTGGAGCTTGTTCATGTGGAGCTTGTTCCCCCAACGCCGTTGGAAGTGCTGCAGTCGGGGATTGTGGCTCCGTCACTCTCGCAGGTGCGTCTTGTGTCATCATTTTCTGAACTTATAGTTCGTGGGCATATATGTCCAAATTGACAGTGTTTAGCCGTGGTCAACGTGGTTGTCAGCGGAGCTAAGTACATTCCAAACTTGTGACAAATTGAGCAGCAGGCTGTTCTAAGAGTGTGTCCTACAAAAGGATCAGTCTCTAGATCGCGAATCAACCCCGCGGTGTTTGGTATAGGGAGATGTATACTAACAGCGGTAGCGTACAGATGAATAGCCGCCGATCCAAGAGTTTTCGTCATCTCCGCACCTAACCTAGATTCGTATCGCGCATACATTTTATCGACCTCCGCATCTGACATCTTGTCCACCTGACAAACTGAGAGACGCCTACCGAAATACTGCTCCGATTGTCCCCCAGCAACCAGCACAGCTAGCCGCTTGCGGCACGTCGTGTTTTCATTTTCTTTCAGAACTGTATCGGCAATCGTGCCAACAGGTGTTCCTACAGTTTCAGTCGTGTCGGCATTCGGAGCGACTGTTTCTTCCATTAGATGATCGAGAAGTTCGTCGCAGTTCATTGTGTTTATCGCAAGCAGTGCTATTCTGACTAGTCTCATAAGTCTAACATATTGCCAAGCGCACCATCCGATACTTATGATCACCGTTATGTTCGCAACAAAGCTTGCAGCGGAGCAACAAATTGATTCCCACATTGTTCAGCAATTGTTCAGCATTTGTTAACCATTGTTCAGCATTTGTTCAGCATTGTTAAGCATTGTTCAGCAATTGTTCAGCAATTGTTAAGCAATTGCTCAGGATTGTTGAATAATTGCTTATTACTTCGTAAGCAGTTGGTTGATCAGTCTTTAGTTTCCGAAAGCATCTGTCGAACCTCCAGTCGCTCCTCGCGCGTTGGAATAACGTTGTTCTGTCGAAGACAGTCATCGAATGAGTCTCGATCCTTGCAGTGAAAGAGGGCGACCCATTTTGTTTGCTCACGCAGATCCTTGAGGACGGCGTTGTACTTTTGAGTGCAGATCCATATGCTTTGTCCCGCATGGCGGCCAGAAAATGCCAGCTCGGAGAGCATGTCCTTCTTTTTGGTCATCGCCGCCTTGGCCGAGCAATCGTCAATCACGTATAGGATGGGCTCACCCTGGAATCATTGGTATAAACCACGCAGCCAATCGTGAAGCCTGTCGCCGGGGTCAACGACGTATACCTCAGGGTCGGTCCATATCCACGGGCGCCGCTGATAAGTCTCGTTGTGCCGCACAGAGCGACACAGGATCACAATGTGTCGAAAGGCATCGCGGTAGGAGCCCTCGAGCAAGTCTAGGATGAAAACCGTTTTTTCGCATCTTGTCTGCCCACATATTATGGCAGAGTGGGCATCCTTCGGTAGAGCTTTTTCAATAGATCGCTGATACGTAGCGTCCATCTTCGATGTAGAGTTGCACGTCTGTTATTATATATAAGTACACATTCAATGCGCCAGCTCCGTCCGCCTCTTTGGTAATCTGGATCGTCACACCCTCGCTAGCGTTCTCAACTTGGCGTCCACTACCGTGCATTTGGTCGTCGTCTCTGGCTCGCATGTCCAGCCATAACGCGTACTTGGAAGTCAGGAACTCCGCGAGGGAGACGTCCGAGAGCTGCAGGTCTTTGGCAACCACGGCAACATCCGGGGAGCGCTTAGAGCCGGCAGCAAACTGCTTTCTGGCTTCGTCCCACTGCTGGTGCGCGCGAAGGCCTTGGCTGTAGAGTTGATTGGGAACTCCCTCGATCGTCACCTCGACCTTCGTGATTTTGGGGTTATAGAATTTGTTGGTTTTTTCAACCCCGAGCGCGAACCGAGCCTCCAGGAACAGCATCAGTATACCTTTCATCGAGCGGGCGGTTACGTTGACGTTAATATTCCACAATGTGTCGCTTTTGTCTTTCTTCATCTTACGATGGCAAAGAACTTGGTCGTAAAGTATGGCAACGCGCCAGGCGTACTGGGTTCTGATCAATCGCTCGAGTTCGGGCATCATGACCATGTCGTATTCCAGCAAAACATTATCGATCGTATACGTCGTTGCCATGTCGGTGGCTATGAGAACTCGGCCGTAGTCATTGAACGTTTGTTCGTATTCGAGGCGGTCCGCCAAAGCACTCTGATAGCATGGCATAAGCCGCAAGCGGCCACGATCGCGTTGTCGCTCGCAACGTTATCTGCCTTGTCACCAGCCCCGATTCGAAGTCTGGTTACGTTCTTATTTCGACTGGTGTCAATACCCTGATACACCGCATTTTCGCTCTCTTGTGCCGTCTTCCACAGGACCTGATAGCAATGGTAGACGTCGCTGTCGTCGATCGACATCACCTCATTACCAGAAATCTTTATCATGGTCTTCTTGACGATGGCGCGACCCAAGTTCTGAACGACGGTTCGGTCCGCGTCCGTCGACGTCAGCGAAATAGTGAAAGCGAGGCGAACAGTCCCCGGCACAATGACGTCGCTAGCTCCGAGGTTGCGAAGCGGGCCAAGAGGTGCTGGTTCTGGTCGATCGTGGATGGGTTGTTCGTAATAACGACGCTCTGTCGAACACCTTTCGACCAGAGTTGCTCCCGCAGTCTGCGGTATGGATTGAGTTTGCGGCCGTATTGACTCAAAGACATATTTAGTAACTCTATTAAACCCGTATGGTTTTTTGTTTAATACATCGTTAAATGTGGCTGATTACGATATGAACGAATTCGGCCCCGACCGAGACGATGCCCGAAATGATGACATCGATGACGAAACACCCTTCATAGAGACGGCAGCCGGCGAGGAAATAGGTGGCGCTACCAACACAATTGGTCTAAGTCGGGAATTACTCGAGTCAGCTGTAAACGACTACTACATGTACATCAATTTCGGTGATATAGGAATGGTCCCGTCAGTCGGCCGAGACTACTCCAAGTTCAAATTGGATCGGTATGGTAGGTTGCGACTAAAAGCATCAAATGTCCCCGATCATCAACATGAAGACCGGAAAACCCCTATTGCTGAGCTCCATTGCCGGAAACAGGGGCGGTGGCCAAATCATAAGGAGCGAACTAGGATTCACGGATTGGAAGAGGGGTAAAACAATTATGCCGGCCCGCACTGTAGAGACCCTACAGTCTACCGACGAAACGATGGCAAAGACGGCCTCCGCGATAGAAACGGTCGAGCTCAGCCAGGTCCCTCGTGTAGCCTCCGACGCATAATCGCAAGATGGAGATCAGCGAAAGCGAGTTAGACGGCACGATGGATGACCCCCTGTTACCTCTTCGCGAACTCGCCTCGATAAGGCTCTGCAAACGGTCCGGGACGAACTGGTCATTAACCTCTCAAAACTCACGGCGCCGGATGAACATATCGCGCTAGAATCTACCGAGCGGATCACCGAACGCCTGCGGTCGTTGCGGGACGAAAGAGCAGCTCGCTTGGAGGCTGCATCGGCTTGCCGTGAGGCGCGGCGCACCCAAATAAGTCAGATCCGCGAAACAATCTCGAGCGTTCTGCACGAGGAGACGACACTCGGTGAGCGTCTTCGCACTCTGTTCAAAGAGCAGGGTGTCATGATAGCAAGTATCCTCGCGGCTATCGGCATGACTGTATCGACCATAGTTTTCACTGGCGGTGCGGCGGCTGCACACGCGCCATCACCCGCGCCTTCCGGCGGAGCCAAGGAGTGGGTAAAAAAGCATCTAAAAGCCCTCGCCAGTCTCCTGGCTAAATTAGCCGGAAAGGCGGCTGCCGCGCTGCCTGGACTAATCTGGAGTGTCGTCGCCTACTTATTATCTATATTATCAAAAACGGCCGGATGTCTCGCTAAAAATACTTCGGCTTTAATCGTGGCGATCGCGGGTATCATACTATTCTCCGCCCGAGAGTTCCTAAAACCAAAACACAAATAGTCCGATCGCCACGAGGGCGACGACGAGCCCTAATTTCTCCTCCTCGTGGGTTGTAGTTCTGAAGGAACTTGCTGGTGTACTTTGCGGTGGTTCATCAAGTCCTATTGTGTCAACATGCTCGGGAGCGGAGGTGGAACTTGCAGTGACACTAGTTCCCGCTCCTGAGCTGGAACTTGATGGGGTGCTTTGTGATGGGGTGGGTGCTTGCGGTTTTATGAAATCGTTTCCAAGCGCGGTACGCTTGATTATATCCGCGTTCACGTTCCCGTTATGGCCGATCTTTTGTTTGGCGGTGGCGATTACGATCTGATTATTGTAACAGTCAACCCGGTCGTCTCGTAGTATCATATTGCTCGGTGCCATATACAGACCTATTCCAAATACATAGTCTACTGGGGTGCCGGCATACTGCAAAACGTCTTGATACCGCTGGATCGCCACCTGGAGGTCCACCGGAGATGAGATGGCGTCCTCGACATTTGTGAAGAACTGTTTTTGTGCGTCAAACGCCGTCCCGGCTCCTAGTATAGAACTGCGCGCTTGCGCCTGTGCGCCGAAGATGGCCCAGACGTACGTGCGAATGGAGTCGTTGAGACGAGTAAACCTGGCCTGCGTGAACCCCAGACCCTTATCTAACATAAATGTACCCCACGCGTCCTGGACCTCAGCAGCCTGCTGTATGTAATCGACCTGAGCTCGTTTCGGAGGTAGCCAAACGCAGGATGAGACGTCGCAGTGCTGATTCTGCCAAAACTGCATCGGTGTTGCTTTCCACCCGTTCACGGCCTCCATGGTAGTAATCTTGGGCAGCCAATATTGTTCAAAGATGTCGGGGAAGTTGGTTCGAAAGCCTGTTCCGCCACTTACTTGGATAGTGGGGTGCACAAGCCGGGGAGCGCCCGCCTTAGCGGCGTAGACCCCGCCGACCGCATACTTTGCGTTAGAATTAAAGCCAAAAGCCTTGGTATCCATTGGAAAAAGATATTATCATGTTTGCTATACTCACCAATGTTCAAAAAGAGAGTTGTGAACTTCAGAAGCCGATCGACAAATGCCGTGGGAAAAAAAGACCGGCCTCAGATATATCACCTTCACGGTAGGCTGGCAAAATGTGGGGAAGGATCAAGGGTTCGCGTTTGGGGGTGGACAAGGCGGTCGAGTTCGTGATCTAAAACTGCTAGCCCCAGGACTAAGGAGCGCCGGAGATTTACAAAAAAATTGTTACAACGGACTTTGCGGGTCAAGCCAGTCTCGTAATTTCAAAGATCAATGGGTTGGTGACATTCAAGGTCGAACACAGGTGGGCTGTAGCCGTGACAACTGAGCTAGCACCCCTGCTCGGCTTAGAGAAGGCACACTCGGCTAACGACGGCATGTTTAAATCGGGGACCTATTTCGGAGACCGACCAGTGGATTTCGCGGTCACAAAAAATCTTCACATTCACTTGATGCAGCTCAGTACATCCGAGAATGTGGTAGACGTGGCTCCAAACACATTACTAAGAACTGTGCCTGCTGGTGACAGTTTCTTCAGCGAGACGGTGAACATCGACTTTCCAACACCCGAGATTAAACGTTTGGAATCGGGGCACATCCACGAATTGAAGATCTCTATTCTCGATGAAAAAGCGCGAGAGTTGAAGAACGATTACCCGATTTCGATCGTTCTAGAAATAACCGATTAAACAGAATTATATATATATTTATATATTAATCATGAGCATATACGGCCCAGGTAGACCTAGCGCAGAACAGGACTTTCCCGTCGCGGGCGCAGCATATGAGGAAGCCGCAATGAGAAGACTGGAGGGAATGATAACGCAGGCCCGCACAGAGGCGGCTACGGCGATTGCGCACGTTCGGCGATTGCAAGTTTGAAAACCCATCATAACATTTTGTGCGGAGGAGCGGGGTTCACTGGGCGAGGGGGCCTACGAATATGCATTCGGTGCCAACGCGAGCAACATATATGGGGGATACACTATGGCAGTGTCCGGGATGTTTCTGCGAATGGCAGTCTGCTCGGTCAACTTTAAGGGGCACGCCGCTGCCGAAGTCCGAGTGAATCTCGTCCTGAACGGGGTAGAGCAGAATTCTGGCGTCACCAAACGCGCGGGGCAGAGGTCAGGGTTTACGATATTCGATGATAACGCTACAATTGAAGTTTCAGCAGGTAGTTTTATTAAATTTGTCACGAAAATCGCTGACCAAGCGACTTCCTCCACTATTGTAACACTGTTAATAGAATTTGATTTATGATGCATGACGAGAAACTATATCCACACTTACCTTCGGGGAGGACCGACCCGGCATCCTTTAGGATGACCAGGATCGTCGAGATACAACAGATTCTACAGCACGAGGGAGAAACGCGGACGGGTCATGCCAAAAAATATAGGCGAGCAGTCAATATAGTCGAGGGGGGGAAGCGGAGTGGGAAGTGTGTCTTTATTATCAACAATCGTCGCCGCACCAGTCGTTGTGATCTTGAGTACGATAGCGGCGGGGATGGGACTGCTTTGCATGACGGTCAGACTCGTGGGTCGAAAACTAGAGGCCAAGAGTCGAAAGCACAATCGAATAGCGGTTCTAGCGAGGTCTAAGAAAAACAGTATCGACGTTATCGTGTCGAAAGCGATAGCCGACAACGATATATCAGATATCGAGTTCAAACTGGTCGTCGAAGAGATGACCAGGTACCAGGAGTTAAAGGGCACGATCTGATCCAAGGCCCGACCACAAATTCTCCCGGACGAAGACGTAAAAGAACTCATCATGGAGGGGAGGGCCGACGAGAGAAAAAATGTTTGAGGCAGCAGGAGATTCCTCCACCATACATTCCACCTGTTCCGACGGCCCCTCCATACGGAACATACGCCTCGTTACGCCCCCGGTACTTCTCAAAAACTACACATCAGATCGATTCTATTTTTCTAACTGACTTTCCGATTTCAATTATTACTAAACGATAATACTTGCGAGCACGTAATTCCTTGCTAACCAGTCGATGCGTAGCCTGAGTGCCACCGCATGGTGGACATAGCAGTGACTCGGATCTGGTCCTTACCCCGCAATGCCTACATGGGCGAGGCGAAACGGACCCTCTTCGCATCCATGCCCGGTGATGCTTGCAATACTCATAAATACCAGTACGAAAACATCTCTCGTGACTACCTGTCTTCATCCACGCACAATTAAATAGAACCATTGAGTGATTATAGATACTGAGTATAATCAATGGATTTCTTATCTCTAATAGGGCAATATCTTCTCATGCCATAAATATATGGTCTCGTGGTTGCTGAAAAATATTTTTCCATTCTTCTCATACATACCCTCCGAACAGTCGGAGAAAATCCAAGTAGTATATGAGAGTCAACAATGATACAAGTTCCTACGGAAGGCACCGCGCATAGCGGGGGGGGGGGGGGGGGATTCCGTAGGAACTTGTATCATTTTGACTCATATACTACTAATAGCCATTCCTGTTAGATAATCATTAAATGCATCGTGGATTGATATTTATTAGTTTGCAATTTTCGCAATTGATATTTATTAGTTTGCAATTTTCGCAATCTGAACCGCTACACAGGCTAATTACATTGATCTATGGTCATCGCAGCAGAATAGCAGGAGCGATTTGGCCATAGCTCTATGTCTATATATCTAAGTATATATATATGGTTACTGCCACACCTTCACGGAGATTATGGGCAGGCCTGCGCATCAGGGAGTTAGTTAAAAAGCTAGCTGTACGTTTTCTGCTTTAAAGGCAACAGGTTGCACTACATATATATCGCTACACAAAATGTGCATAATAGCATTTACCTTTTGCCACTAAGATATAGAAAAAACAATACGTAAACAAAGAATGCTCCAAACGCACATTTGGAAAGACTACTCCGTCATAATACCTATATAATGTACTGAAATGAAATGTAATTAGAGTTATGTACTCAGAACTATTAAAAAGCAAGAGTGCTATAGAATATAAAAAGTGCAAGTGCAGTGGAATTAGTTGTGAACGGATCTGATTGGCACTTAATTGTGAAAGATGTTGTATGTTTTTTTTAACTGAAATGAGTGTTAAAGGTACATTCCCAGTCAGTAGGCGCAAAATGTTCTTCATATCAGAGACATCATCTGAGACAGTTTCTGGCAAAATAAACACCCATTCACCATTACACTACGTATTGATTGGCATTATTATACATTTTATATTCGACGTAAATTTCCACATTGATATCAAGGACGATAACCGTGTTTCCTAAAAATGTTAACGGACATTACCATTTATTCTCTGTATTTATTTTTTGATGTGCAATGATAAAACTTTATAATAATTATGTTGAAAACATAATTTGTTCAGGTGAAACATTTAATTAGTATAAATGAGTAAACAAGACGGCCATGATGGCCCTAATTCGCTCACCTGACTCCATGAACACCAGAGGAGAATGTGACATTGAGTTCATGTGTTTTAAAAAAAAGTGTGCTATAGTTATTCTCTCTCTCTTTGCACCCGGAAAAGAAAACATTCAATCTGGCTTTCCTATTTTTGAGTAACTGACAGGGAACGACTGGTCCTAATTGCAGACTCTGCAACCACAGTTATACCCGTGCCATAGTTCTCTGGTTGTGTTGTTACAGTTTTGTATAAGAAGTTTTACGAGGACAAGTCATTTTTTCAAAACCACTTGCCCTGAAAATTATGATTTCCAGGACAAGTCGGGGCAAGTCACTTTTGTCAAGTCACTTGACCGGGAAAAGTGGCTAACAAATCAATTTGTACAGCCCTACTATTTTTAGATGGCGGTCATCTTGGATTAAGCGATGACTCTCATTTTACCAAATCTGGAAATGCTTCACCTAAGAATCTTAACTGACTATGAAGTTTGGCCAGCATCGTCCATGTGGTTCCCGAGAAAAAGACGTTCAAAATCTTGAAAAAATGGATCTTTTGGTGGCCATCATGGATGACATAATCATCCGATTCCAACAAATATTGTACCAGATACCTTCAATTTTATATATGACATGAGCATATTCGGTCAAAAATAAAATTTGACCCAATGGGCCACGCCCATTTTTGACCTCAGGGTCACCATTTTAACACCTTTGAAAGAGATTCTACATCGATCATTCCTACCAAGTTTCGTCGAAATCCGGCTGGCGGTTCATGAGAAGAATTAGACAGCGGCCATCTTGGATTAGCGACGACCTCCGTTTTAACAAATCTGAAATGGCTTCACCCATGGACCATAACTGTGAAGTTTGGCCACCATGGGCCAAGCGGTTTGTGTGAAGAAGAATTTTGAAATCTCTAATTAAAGAACAACCTTTTGACCTTTCGGCGGCCATCTTGGATGACATGACCATCCGATTTCGACAAAAAATGTACCAGAGCGACCGCCTCTTTGATACCTTCGATTTGATATAGACATGACCATATTTGGTGAAAAATAAAATTTTACCCCACGGGCCACGCCCATTTTTGACCCCGAGGTCACCATTTTAACAACTTTGAAAGAGCATCGATCATTCCTACCAAGTTTCGTCGAAATCCGGCTGGCGGTTCATGCGAAGAAGATTTTATAAGAATTTATGCTATTTTTAGACGGCGGCCATCTTGCTTTAGCGATGACCTCCATTTTAACAAATCTGAAAAGGCTTCACCCATGGACCATAACTTTTAAGTTTGGCTACCGTGGGCCAAGCGGTTCATGTGAAGAATAATTTTGAAATCTGATAAAAGAACGACCTTTTGACCTTTCGGCAGCCATCTTGGATGACATAACCATCCAATTTCGACAATAAATGCACCAGAGTGATCGCCTCGTTGATACCTTCGATTTGATACATAACATGACCATATTCGGTTAAAAATAAAATTTGACCCCACGGGCCACGTCCATTTTTTACCCCGGGGTCACCATTTTAACATCTTTGAAAGAGCATTGTACATCGATCATTCCTAGCGAATTTCGTCGAAATCCGGTTAGTGCTTCATGAGAAGAAGATTTTTAAAGAATTTATGCTATTTTTAGACAGCGGCCTTCTTGGATTAGCGATGACCTCCACTTTAACAAATCTGAAACGGCTTCACCCATAGACCATAACGTTTAAGTTTGGCTACCATGGGCCAAGCGGTTCATGTGAAGAAGAATTTTGAAATCTCTAAAAAAACACACAACCTTTTGACCTTTCGGCGGCCATCTTGGATGACATAACCATCCAATTTCGACAATAACTGCACAAGAGTGATCGCCTCGTTGATACCTTCAATTTGATATATGACATGACCATATTCAGTCAAAAATAAAATTTGAAACCCAACTTGACCCCAGCCGGCCACGCCCATTTTTGACCCCGGGGTCACCATTTTAACAACTTTGAAAGAGCATTGTACATCAATCATTCCTAGCAAGTTTTATCGAAATCCGGTAGGCAGTTCTTGAGAATAAGTTTTTGAAGAATTTGTGCTATTTTTAGACGGCCATCTTGGATTACGTAATGACGTCATTTTAACAATGTTGTAATACCCCTACCTAAGGACCATGACCATGAAGTTTGGTGACTATAGGCCCAATGGTTACCGAGGAGAAGACGTTTAAAAACGTTCACGGACGACGGACACATTGCGGTAACAATAGCTCACATGAGCTTCGCTCAGGTGAGCTAAAAATAGCACGCCTCATTTGCATATGAAAATAGCGGCCTGATACCACCGCGAGTCACTATCAGTAAAATATATATTACTAAATGATTATATCTGTATAGCGGGCAATTGTAATTTTTAGAACTGGTGGAATGGAATGGTGCTTAACGGCCCATCAACACAAAAGAGTATCATTTAGGGCCAAGCAATGTAGATGAAGAATAAACATAATAGTAATATAGTATGATATATATGTGGTAGGCAATCAGATGATTAGGGTAAAAATACCAATATGATGTACAATATAGATGAGTAAAATGTATACAATGATAAAATTAAATTTTCCGATACAAGTTAGTTTCATGGAGAAAGCGAAGCAAACCTTCAATGTTCTCCACATGGAATAGCTCCGCAAGTGAAGTAACATTGAAGTGTTTGCGTAGAACTGGTGGAATAGACTAGTGACACAAGTATACATTGTTATTCCTTTGCAGAATAGCGAATCAGATTCGCACTTTAGCAGTTAATTGCGACATATTTGAGAAATTTTCCATCTGAACAAAAATATTAGTATTATAAACATGATAAAAGTAATACAAACCAATTATTCTGAAACAATTTTTAACATTGTAGAAGGTTTATAATTTTATTTTTTTTAGCATTTACAGAAAATGGACCCCATCTTGACGTTTACATGTTGAATTTGATTGCCACTGATTGGGTTACTTGTTGATTCTAGGCTTCTAGCTTAAATTTACTTTTATCATGTCATCTATATACATGATATATGTAAATTTATGTCATAATTACTTGAATATGTTATTTTCATAATATTAACTCATTTCAGTTAAAAGAATTATAAAATCTTTCACAATTAACTGCTAAAGTGTGAATCAGATCTGATTTGCTATTCTGCAATTGTTATTTTCATAATATTAACACTCATTTCAGTTAAAAAAATTAGAAAATCTTTCACAATTAACTGATTCACTATTCTGCAGAGGAATCCTATGAGTGAAATTGTAACTCTGCCTACGGACGGTACGGGAGTAGATTGCATGAGTTACCGTTCGCAACTACAAGTTCATATGATCATTTTAAGAGAATTATCGATATCCTGCAGAAATATATAGAAAATTACAATTTTAAACACATTATTTTATTATGATACAAACCTACGAGGTCGTGTCCGACCAAAGTTAGAAGCCTTGTTCAACTTCATATATACAGAGCTATACCAATGAAAGCTGAAACATGCCAAATGCCTGTGTTTTATTGCAATAGCTTTTTGTGGTAAGGCAATATTATATAATGACACAGATAAGTACGTTATATAATACCTGTAAAATGTCACACTCCCAAAATGGTTCAGCTGTATGAATTTGACATGTGGTCTGGTCTGTGATTTGGGAGTAAGAGAAAGCACATGGCCTGGGCTGACTATGGTGACCTCTCTGCCAGAACCACATCATGCTCGGTCAAGCCTCATTGGTCATTATCTGTATTGTGGCATACTCGGCCATGCATGCAATGATTGACAGTTTAGGGGTATTGTTGTTATTAATGTACAACCCAAATAAATAGTGGCTATCCGCACCAACTGATCCAAGGGTCGTGGGTTCAAGCCTGACTAGCGGCATGCGTTGTGTCCTTGAGCAAGACACTTTATTCACACAGCTGTAAATGGGTACCGATAATTCAATTCATAGTTGCTCTGTAAATACAAGTTACCGGCTTCTCTCAAAAAAATCTCTACCTCAGTTCTTTCTCCCATTTTTGGGAGACGGCATGCAAGGTCCTAGAGCCAGTGCCGCCGTTAAACATAAGCTAACATAACCAACTAACATTACAACAGTTTGTATCAGCCCAAGTGCGAAGACGATCACAGCAAGGTTAAAAGGTATACAAACAGTACTTAAAGTAGAGCAACAAGAGATTGATTGTTAACAAATTCCTAACCTGACAAAGGACAAATTCATACGCACCTTGAAACACGTAAAATTTAAAGATATACATAAATAAACATGATAAATTTACCAATTATCAAAAGCAAATGGCGAAAATGTTTGCTAAGGGAAGTAATCTGCTAATAGTTGGAAAAGGGCAGGTTTAAATGGTGGCCCAACTACGGCCATCTTTGGTGATGTATCTTGTACACAGGACAGTGTTATGACAAGCAGGCCCGGCGATACATAGACGAACACGCCATGTCTATATATCCTTGTTTACTTTTATTTATTTAATCTGAAATTTTCTGAGCGGGAGGGTATTGGGAGTGATTGGGCCATAGTGCTATGTCTCGGCCCTGCTGTGTACAATCCATACCTGCTGACAGTCATACTACTAGTATGTGTCATAGTGCGTTTTAATGGAAGTATATATACTATGGAAAGAATCTCCCGATCTAAACTATATACAAAATAGTGATAATTACGGAGTCCTGCAGGGGACGTATAATTATTTTCTTTATTAATTCGTTCCCACAAAATAACAATTCGTTCAAACGAAATAACAATTGTTAATTCGCGGGATCGAATTGTTAAATTGACGAAAGGAATTGTTATTTCGTGGGAACGAATTAATAAAAAGAAATCGATGTCCGCTGCGGGCCTTCGTAGATAATCGCCCCAACCTAAATGGTAAGCTAGTATCTCACTGGGCTGCGACTGTTGGCGATAAATTGCGAACGGCATTTGCAAGGGAGTTTCCAAAATGTCTCGAAACGTTCGCATGGGTTCTCAATTTCCTCGCGTGAGACGCAGGGCCTCGCTCCCGTGTCGCTGGAAGTTTGAACATGTTCAATTCGCACGACAAATGTTCTCTAAATATAGTCACAGTTTGCCCAGCATCGGCCATGTGGTTCCCGAGAAAAAGACGTTCAAAATCTTGAATAAATGGATCTTTTGGTGGCCATCATGGATGACAAAATCATCCGATTCCAACAAATATTGTACCAGATACCTTCAATTTTATATATGACATGAGCATATTCGGTCAAAAATAAAATTTGACCCCATGGGCCACGCCCATTTTTGACCTCAGGGTCACCATTTTAACACCTTTGAAAGAGCATTCTACATCGATCATTCCTACCAAGTTTCATCGAAATCCGGCTGGCGGTTCATGAGAATAATTTTTTTTTAAGAATTTGCGCTATTTTTAGACGGCGGCCATCTTGGATTAGCGACGACCTCCGTTTTGACATGGCACCATGGGCCAAGCGGTTCGTGTGAAGAAGAATTTTGAAATCTCTAATAAAAGAACAACCTTTTGACCTTTCGGCGGCCATCTTGGATGACATGACCATCCAATTTCGACAAAAAATGTACCAGAGCGACCGCCTCTTTGATATCTTCGACTTGATATAGACATGACCATATTCGGTGAATAATAAAATTTTACCCCACGGGCCACGCCCATTTTTGACCCCAAGGTCACCATTTTAACAACTTTGAAAGAGCATCGATCATTCCTACCAAGTTTCGTCGAAATCCGGCTGGCGGTTCATGAGAAGAAGATTTTATAACAATTTATGCTATTTTTAGACGGCGGCAATTTTGCTTTAGCGATGACCTCCATTTTAACAAATCTGAAAAGGCTTCACCCATGGACAATAACTTTTAAGTTTGGCTACCATGGGCCAAGCGGTTCATGTGAAGAAGAATTTTGAAATCTGATAAAAGAACGACCTTTTGACCTTCCGGCGGCCATCTTGGATGACATAACCATCCGATTTCGACAATAAATGCACCAGAGTGATCGCCTCATTGATACATAACATGACCATATTCGGACAAAAATAAAATTTGACCCCAATTTGACCCCACGGGCCACGCCCATTTTTTACCCCGGGGTCACCATTTTAACATCTTTGAAAGAGCATTGTACATCGATCATTCCTAGCGAATTTCGTCGAAATCCGGTTAGTGCTTCATGAGAAGAAGATTTTTAAAGAATTTATGCTATTTTATACGGCGGCCATCTTGGATTAGCGATGACCTCCACTTTAACAAACCTGAAACGGCTTCACCCATAGACCATAACGTTTAAGTTTGGCTACCATGGGCCAAGCGGTTCATGTGAAGAAGAATTTTGAAATCTCTAAAAAAAAAAGACGACCTTTTGACATTTTGGCGGCCATCTTGGATGACATAACCATCCGATTTCGACAAAAAATGCACCAGAGTGATCGCCTCGTTGATACCTTCGATTTGATATATGACATGACCATATTCAGTCAAAAATAAAATTTGAAACCCAATTTGACCCCAGCAGGCCACGCCCATTTTTGACCCCGGGGTCACAATTTTAACAACTTTGAAAGAGCATTGTACATCAATCATTCCTGATGAAATTAAATTTTCCGATACAAGTTAGTTTCATGGAGAAAGCGAAGCAAACCTTCAATGTTCTCCACATGGAATAGCTGCGCAAGTGAAGTAACATTGAAGTGTTTGCGTAGAACTGGTGGAATAGACTAGTGACACAAGTATACATTGTTATTCCTCTGCAGAATAGCAAATCAGATCTGATTCGCACTTTAGCAGTTAATTGTGACATATTTGAGATATTTTCCATCTGAACAAAAATATTAGTATTATAAACATGATAAAAGTAATACAAACCAATTATTCTGAAACAATTTTTAACATTGTAGAAGGTTTATAATTTTATTTTTTTTAGCATTTACAGAAAATGGACCCCATCTTGACGTTTACATGTTGAATTTGATTACCACTGACTGGGTTACTTGTTGATTCTAGCTTAACTTCACTTTATCATGTCATCTATATATGTAAATTTATGTCATAATTACTTGAATATGTTATTTTCATAATATTAACTCATTTCAGTTAAAAGAATTATAAAATCTTTCACAATTAACTGCTAAAGTGTGAATCAGATCTGATTTGCTATTCTGCAATTGTTATTTTCATAATATTAACACTCATTTCAGTTAAAAAAATTAGAAAATCTTTCACAATTAACTGATTCACTATTCTGCAGAGGAATCCTATGAGTGAAATTGTAGCTCTGCCTACGGACGGTACGGGAGTAGATTGCAGGAGTTACCGTTCGCAACTACAAGTTCATATGATCATTTTAAGAGAATTATCGATATCCTGCAGAAATATATACATAGAAAATTACAATTTTAAATACGTTATTTTATTATGATACAAACCTACGAGGTCGTGTCCAACCAAAGTTAGAAGCCTTGTTCAACTTCATATATACAGAGTTATACCGATGAAAGCCGAAACATGCCGAATGCCTGTGTTTTATTGCAATAGCTTTTTGTGGTAAGGCAGTATTATATAATTACACAGATAAGTATGATATATAATACCTGTAAAATGCCACACTCCCAAAATGGTTCAGCTGTATGAATTTGACATGTGGTTTGGTCTGTGATTTGGGAGTAAGAGAAAGCACATGGCCCGGGCTGACTATGGTGACCTCTCTGCCAGAACCACATCATGCTCGGTCAAGCCTCATTATTGTATTGTGGCAAACTCAGCCATGGATGCAATCATTGACAGTTTAGGGGTGTTGTTGTTATTAATGTACAACCCAAATGAATAGTGGCTATCTGCACCAACTGATCCAAGGGTCGTGGGTTCGAGCCTGACTAGCGGCGTGCGTTGTGTCCTTCAGCAAGACACTTTATTCATACTGCTCCAGTTCACCCAGCTGTAAATGGGTACCGACAATTCGTAGTTGCTCTGTAAATACGAGTTACCGGCTTCTCTCAAACAAATCTCTACCTCAGTTCTTTCACCCATTCTTGGGAGACGGCATGCAAGGTCCTAGAGCCAGTGCCGCCGTTAAACATAAGCTAACATAACCAACTAACATTACAGCAGTTTTTATCAGCCCAAGTGCGAAGACGATCACAGCAAGGTTAAAATGTATACAAACAGTACTTAAAGTAGAGCAACAAGATATTGATTGTTAATAAATTCATAACCTGACAAAGGACAGATTTATACGCACCTTGAAACACGTAAAATTTAAAGATATACATAAATAAACATGATGAACTTACCAATTATCAAAAGCAAATGGCGAAAATGTTTGCTAAGGGAAGTAATCTGCTAATAGTTGGAAAAGGGCAGGTTTAAATGGTGGCCCAAACACGGCCATCTTTGGTGATGTATCTTGTACACAGGACAGTGTTGTGACAAGCAGGCGCGGCGATACATAGACGAACACGCCATGTCTATATATCCTTGTTTACTTTTATTTCTTTAATCTGAAATTTTCTGAGCGGGAGGGTATTGGGAGTGATTGGGCCATAGTGCTATGTCTCGCCCCTGCTGTGTACAATCCATACCTGCTGACAGTCATACTACTTGTATGTGTCATAGTGCGTTTTAATGGAAGTATATATACTATGGAAAGAATCTCCCGATCTAAACTATATACAAAATAGTGATAATTACGGAGTCCCTCAGGGGACGTATAATTATTTTCTTTATTAATTCGTTCCCACAAAATAACAATTCGTTCCAACGAAATAACAAACAAACCCTTCTTAATTCGCGGGATCGAATTGTTAAATTGACGGAAGGAATTGTTATTTCGTGGGAACGAATTAATAAAAAGAAATCCATGTCCCCTGCGGGGCTTCGTAGATAATCACCCCAACCTAAATGGTAAGCTAGTATCTCACTGGGCTGCGACTGTTGGCGACAAATTGCGAACGGCATTCGCGGGGGAGTTTCCAAAATGTCTCGAAACGTTCGCATGGGTTCTCAATTTCCTCGCGTGAGACGCAGGGCCTCGCTCCCGTGTCGCTGGAAGTTTGAACATGTTCAATTCGCATGACAAATGTTCTCTCAAAATAGTCAAATAGTCACAGAGCCGTCGCGGGTGTCTTGAACAAGTCTCGAACCCTTCTCAATTTAGTTTCTGTGAGTCAGAAAGTGCGAGAAATGTGAGACAACTTTGTGAAGGATTGGCGACCTATGAAGCTAAATTGTGATTGATTGGAGATAAAAATGAGAATCTGACATTCCGGGCGCGAGACAGGCGCGAAATGCCTATTTCTCAGTTGTCACGCATAACTGTCGTGCGACTGCCGCACGACATTCGAGTGAATGGTCATCAATGAATTCCTGGAGAGCTCAGACTTTATTTGAGATATTCAAACTGGCCATCATGCAATTACGTGTTTATTTTAATTGTTGCTTTTGGCCTGTTTGGTGGACATGCAAATATTAGCAATAGCAGATTCGTTCATGTTGATACAACAAAACATTTATATAACGTAATTGAGATATTATATAAGTATACATAATTGTATATATAGTGGAACATCTCTAAACCGGACACCCTGGGAGGTCCCCAGGGTGTCCGGTTTAGAGATATTCCTCTGTAAATCAGACATATGACTATGCCAATGTATGCGACTGTGCTTGGCGAACTTGAACAGGCAGTACCATAAGAGGTATATGACACTGTCACACATACAAGTATACAAAGACTGCGTGCGTGTCCGGTTTAGAGAGGTTCTACTGAACTATTTGATTCCTATATGGCCACGAGAATATTAGACAAACGTGTACATGCACATACGATCGGTATCGTTAGAGACGGTGTCGGTGTTGTTCGATTCCCCCTCACTCGCCGGCGCTGTTGATGTTCGATGTACTTTTGCATAATCTGGCATTCGGTGGTATCTTTAAACTGATCAATCTGTTTCCTGTCGTAATTAAACTTTAATTAGCTGTGACATCACGTAACTCGGGCTGCACTGCCAGCCTAGCTAGATACCAGCTCATCCCTATAGTATGGGCAGTGTCTCCGCTGTGTGACGAAATCACAGTTTGCACTGCAAACAAATTCAAAAAGATACAGACAGCATTCAGGCCGGATAAATGACATTTAGAGCCACACCCGTGTATATGACATGTGCCATGCTGTACATATGGCCGTGTGATTTGTCAATGGTAGATAATTGATCGTGATTGCTGGAGTGGTGTTGTCATTGTTTGAGTTTCCGATTAGAGTGTCTGTGCTGATGAGATATCACCATTGTAGATTGTCAAGTGTTTCACATTTTCTTCAAGAAACCAGTGTTACCATAAATGCTGGAATGGCGAACAGTGCAGATCCTGATCAGACTGTGCGGATGCACAGGTGACCTGGATATACACTGGTCGCAAAACCAATTAGCCCCAACAAAAAAACAACAACACCAGTTGTGGCAATGACTGGGAGAATGGGACTAATGGGCTGTATGACCAGGGTAGTTCCTGATCAAATAGCAGACTCATGTAACCGGAAATACACATGCCATTACAATATGCACATAATGCACATGACCATGTCCTTATTTGGTAAATGTATATTTTCGTCTCTTCACACATATTTGTAGAAGCACATTACTCATTCACAGGGACAGATATGCTGGAAGGCATAGTCCATGCAATAAGACACCTGCTAATGTATTCACTCATATAAAAGCACACATAGACTCATTCCTTGTGATGGAAACTCATTACGATATTAAGGATTCGCTAAGAGATGATTATGGAGCTAAGACCTATCAACTGCTGTATGACTTGTACTAATTAAACTGTGCAGAACATTGACTGAATCCTGCATTATTAATTACATATTTAACATTTAACATGAGTACAAATATTCTTTTCACAAACCTAAAAACTTGTTGTGAGACGTGCATTGTCTATAATGAAAAGGAACACGCAAATATGTTGACCCCTGCTGATGCAAAACTACAACAAAGTCATTTACAATCGAAGGAAAGGGCTTGCAAAGAAAACGAACATTACATACAGATAAACAGGACTGACCATATGTTTTATGTGAACAATGAAATATAGAAAATAAACAGCAGACGTAAAAAATGATTCAGCAGTGTAAGAGGTAATCTAGCTATATATAATGGCACATGTTACATTTGGTATGAAACCAGGAAAATGGATCTTGTCTGATTGCGCATTTTAAATGTTTGCAACCAGCCATCAAACCTGTTGTTATGTACTCTGATTCTGCACATAACAACACAGGAATCAGTATGTCGCGACATGCAGTTGCAGTGAAGACACATCTTAATACATTAGAAAAAACGTTCTTCGAGTCTAGCCACACACATATGGAGTGTGATTCAATGCATGCTGCAATAGAACAGTCACTGGGATACTGTCGTACGTGGCAAGACGGAACAAGCATAGACATCATAGTTATTCCAATGTGCTTCAGCAGTGTATGACCTTCAGCAAGTTGCCAATGAAGTGTCTGGTGATTTTAAGGTAGACATACATGGTAATAAGGTGAACTGGATGAAGTTAAAAGACTACTGAGAATCAAATTCATTTCAAATATAACTATGATGATAGCTTTACAACAATATATGTATCAGAAATGTTAAAAGGGAAAACTGATACTACCTATTTAGCTTACACATACAATTGCAAATGTTTGGTTTCAAATGAGAAAATGACATACATACTGTCATTATCCCACTATATGGTAATTCCATTAATGTATCACCCGTTTTATGACAACAAGTAGGACTATTAATGATTACCGGACCCAGACCTGCTGGAGGAGGATATGTACTCACATCAATAGTCTATGTAGACCAGTGGCTGTAATGTCTACTTAAATGATTGTGTTTGACCCTGCAGTCATACAATGTAAATGAGTCTTGATGCATTTCAAACTTGAAGCATTGCATTGAGTAATCAATGTACTGACTATGGACAGGGTAAACTGTACTAAGATTTCACAAACACTCATCCTGGTCAGCAACTCAGTACCTCTCCATCTTAGTCAATAAATGAACTGCAATGATATGTACAACTGATTAACATAAAGGTAATGAAGGCATATACATGATTTTGATCATTGTTCTGCATCATAAACACCCAAGAAGACACGTTACTATCATATAAGTATGAATACATATCGCATACAAGTGTTGTTGCTATTGAGTATATGTACATCCATGTTATATAATAAATACACGACTTGTAATAGCCAAGTATTGTTATTTGAAAGTAAATGGTAGTGTTGCTATCATGCGCGTTTTCAAAACAAATTCCATGTATGGTTTTAACGTCATAATATTCTTTGCTATGGTTACAATACATATAACACCAAGGCAACATTTGAAGCAAATTACAAACCTAGTGTTTGTTCACTAGTGCACTTCTGGTATAATGTAAATGAAAGATTGATCAGATTATAATTTAATTCCAAAATATGCATTACATGAACTGTATATTATAAATATAAAACATTTACAGTTAGTATGTGTCACAACGTGACAGTGACTGCAAAGCACACGCTTACTATATATAAACGACTTGAATTATGATGCACGCTAAAAACCTTAAAATGCGATTGTCACCAAACAGTGAAACCTGCTATTGAGGGGCGGCCAAACTATATCTTGAGTAGCCACATTTCAACAGCATGTACGTCGTGTGATCTTAGGGCCATGACCGTAAAGTTTAAGACAACACAATATCGTTGGACAGACACACAATTTCAATTCCATACTGGTGAAAATGTAATACGCCCTATATTGTCAAAATATGACTCTTGTATTAATACAAATGGCTATCATGAAATCAATGCTAAATTCATACACTATCATAAAGTATAAAACAGGTTCGAAATAAATATTAGTTGCTGACATTTTTACATTTTACTATTATTATGGCGGCAATTTTTAATTTGGCGGCCATTTTGTGCTTGAAAAGAATTCCACCCAAATGTGTTTAATGCTTAGACTATCTAAAAACAAAATCATTAATTAATTTGCTTTTAACAAACAAATAACACAGGATTATTTGTATGGACAATCTAGCGTCCACTGTTACTGCACCTTTCAATGTCTTCAGAATGTATCAACTCACCAATGTGTTGCACGCCACCCTCCGCTCCCACATACTTCCTGCGAGTGAAATGCAATTGTAATGACACAATAAAGAGGAAACCCCTAAAACTCTCTGATAACTCCAAGTCAAATTGTTGGTCCAAGTACATGTTTTCTTATATAATAACTCTCGTTAACTTAATATACATTTGTATTTGTATTAACTCAAACTACATTCCTCAGTCCCCCCTGTATAATAATTATGTAGATATATAACAATTATTCATAAAATCACCAACGCCATTTCCCGATGACCAAACTCCCCCAACCCGCTCTCGCCATATGAACGGAACAGTCGGCAAGGAATTAGGCCGGAATTCATCTACACCTGTATTTAGTTTGTAGCCACCATTCAATGACACACGTCTAGTGATACACACTTCAATATGGTCTCAACATCTTACGATTGAGGAGAAATCCACGGGTCTGTAAGGTTGATAGGCCAATTCTTACACACCAACCAACCAACCAACCAACCAACCAACCAACCAACCAATCAATCACAGTAATACTTATTAAAAAATAGTAAAGTGTAGAAAATACGTAGTAGTACATAATGGACTGCAGGTATGGCTAAGTACGTTTTTGTAAGTATCTAATACGTTTTGATATATTTTATTACGTTTTAATAGGTATAAGTTACATATATCGAAACCCAAGTTAATTTTGAATATGCCCAAAACGGGAGCAATCATCAGTATGTATACAGTCGTATCTACTACGTTTAATACGTATATTGCCGTTTTACTTCGTATTAAAAGCGTAGTAATACTTAGCCCTCAATACCTGACAGTGTGACTGGGGCTTTACGTCGAATCACGTCAGTCCGTTGATGTACGGATGGCCACAACATAAACTGTGTGGGAAAATAAGACAAATTAATCTCTTCAGTATACACAGTGTAGCGACTGATCATATAGTTTCATGGAGGAATAAGATAACGCATATCAGCATTGACCATTTTTATTGATATGGGTATATAATACAAACTGAATGGCAAACACCAAAGCCGATTCCGATCATCACATATAACTGTGACTGGATAATTGGGCTGTATTGATTAAGCGACCAGTGTAGTCCCAGATTGGCATGCGCATCCGCGGAGTCCAGAAATATTAATAAGAACAATCTATTATGCCAGAATTGAGAAACTCCGGCAAACTTCTTAATGTGTGAAATAGTGCAAACTTGTGAAGGTCAAAATGTCAAGGTCATATTAAGTTAAGGGCAGCATAGATGTATGGCATTTGTCCACAAGTATGTGAAATATTAAAGAAACACACCAAGGGATATAGAAGTTATGATATAAATGAGAAACTACTGCGATCTTCTTAAAGGTACATGCCCACTCAGTAGGCACACAATGTTCTTTATGGGAATTAAATAAGTGTATAATTGTGTCACTATTCCACCCCTTCTAAAGATTATGAAAGCTCGCTATACAGATATAATCATTTGGTAATATTTATTTTACTGATAGTGACTCGCGGTGGTATCAGGCTATTTTCATGTGCAAATGAGGCATTACTTTTTTTAATTATTTATACTAATTAAATGTGTCACCTGAAAAAAATAATATTTTTGACAGATTATAAAGTATGATCATTGCACATAAATAAATACAGAGAATAAATAGTAAAATCCGTTGAAATGTTAAGGAAACACTGATATCAGTGTGAAAATTTACGTCTGATATAAAATGTATAATAATGCCAATCAATACGTGGGTAACGGTGAACTAATTTTTACTTCGCCAGAAAATTTATCAGATGATGTATTTGATATAAAGAACAGTTTGTGCCTACTGAGTGGGCGTGTACCTTTAATGTGTGCAAAAGTTCAAAGTTGTCAAGGTGAAAGGTCAATGTCATATTAAGGGCAGTATGGATGTGTGGCATCAGTCCCCAAGTATGTTGTGATGAAATATTTAAGTAATCCTTCAAGGGATATATAAGTTATGACAACATTAAGAAACTCTAGCGAAGGTCTTAATGTGACGGACGGACACACGGACTGTCGGACACACGGACACACAGTCCAAACATATAATTCCGGATGCCGGTAAAGATGAATCCCAATCGTTAAACTACCCATCGCATGCTCCCGACCACTCACCACCGTGGCATGATACGAACCTAGTACATATACTGTTTGTAAGAAACAGGGCAGCTATTTCACTGGCTGGATGATGATCAGTGCATGCTCAGAGGCTGGTCTGGATCTACAGTGGTCGGAAATGCCATGAGCGCCATATGTGGATGTGACTAGAGAAATGGGGCTTATGGCAGGTGTGACCAATGTAGCTCATAATCATATATAACACACCCGTAGCCTGATAACGATATGTATTTCCTGTTAGAAGTACTACGGGTGTTTCATTGATGGAATGGCATTGATTGGTGTGCTGGCCATTATTCAGTCAATGCGTAGAAAATGTATAAATGGTCCGTTGCAATGGTTGCTGATGCGGCGATGCCATTGGCTTAGCAGATTGAACGATGTTTGGAAGGCGTTACATTATGTATATCTTTATTTCGATCCGCCCCCTATCCACTGTCTGTCAGCCGGTCAGCCTCTCATGGATCACTTGTAACTTTGTAGTTAGCAGAGACGCGTCATTTCTTTGGAATAGTACACACGGATTGTGATATGAATACATTATTTTTATACCGGGGATGGAAGATCCGCATGCCTATTCCCACCTTTAAATATGCATTCATCATTACATTCCTAGTTTGGATTTTGTTACGATTTGAATAGTAAAATAGCCATGTGTCTACTAATATTTCAGAAATGGAAATTTTGGCTACTAAACGTCTCAGAATTTACTTGAAACAATTACTATGTTTTTACAAATATGGGAGTAAATGGAAAATGGTATTTCTCTTTTTAGTTTTATCAGTTCGATTGAGCGATTAATTTCAAAATCCTAGCGCCAGCTCATAATGCATATATGCTATTGACTATTTTGAAACAATCGTCATGCTTCGGCATTCAATAAAGCAACAACATGTTTTAAAATGACTGAAGTATTTGCAAATGCTACTTAGACACAGAGACTATACAAACTACTGTCTGTTCCACGTTTTTGCTGCCGACGAACTTTTGGCTATTAAACACATCAAATCTAAAACATATTAATATGTAAGTACATTTTCATCAATAACAAAAAGGTCACCCTCCCTAAAAAGAATATTTGATGAAATTCCATCAAATATTGATTTTATTGCGAAAGAAAACGATTTTCCTATGGGAATTTAACATGGGACAAACAGTAGGAGGAGGGTGACCAGGAGGGTAAATCGTTTTTCGCAATTAAATCAATATTTTATGGAATTTCATCAACTAATTTTTTTGAGGGAAGGTGACTTGTTATTATTGATTATAATGTACTTACATTTTGTATTGTTTAGATTTAATAGATTTAATAGCTAACAAAAATTTCGTCGGCAGCAAAACGTGGAACAGACAATAGTATTGCAGTTGTATTACTCTATGTATCTACGTTATGTGTTAGTGTGTTTTTTCACACAATACAATTTCGTTTGCTTACAATGTTACTGCAAGAGCACTTTCCGCCAGCCAGTACCGACGAAAACCGACCTCCAACAACCAATATGGATTGAACTTCAGATCGGTCATGAACCGGAGTAATACAATTTAACATCCCCCGCAGGTACCCTAATATATTCCTGCCACAATATACACTTACATTTGGAATCCTTGTCAAATATTAGCATGTGCACACCTGAATACGTATGCATAATTTTCAACAATACGCATATTAAGCATTTACTATAGTATTGTCCATACGTATATGTACATATTGATGAAGGTATTCGATATCAATACATATCCGTATTGGTATGTGTATTGCATAATAATATATATCCGTATTGGAATGTGTATTGTAACATAAGACATGTCCGTATTGGTATGTGTATTGTAGATGCATACATATCCGTATTGGTATCCGTATTTTAGAACAATACGGATGAATAACCGGCACGTATATTTAACCTATCTAACAACAATATGCATCCGGATTTTAGTATGTATTGCCAAGTATTGGTATAGAAATACGGCACCGGATCGCTCAAATTAGGTCATCAATACCATACTCGTATTGTTGAGTATTTCTGTCATTTTGACCTGTGTTGATGGAATGACGAACAGTGCAGATCCTGGGCATATTATGCCCATGCACTGGCTGGTTTGAGCTTATCTGATACTACACTGGTCGCAAAATACATTATCCTCATTTCTCCAGTCGCAACCACATTTGTTGCTTCCTTATAGGCTAACGATTTGTTCTATTTTTCTACGAAACAAAATCAATACAGAACATGAATAGTTACATTGTAACTGTGTTTACTCATAAATATTAACCCTTAGACCGCTACACACAACAATTGTCGTCTGCTGTTGATTTTATAGCTTGCCTTATTTCTCAACAAAAACATGATTTGACAGCACTTCAGAATCATTTACAATTGAAATGATTCTAAAGTGTTGTCAAAGGATGTTGTAAATTATTCTAAAGTGCTGTCAAAGCATGTTTTTGATGATACAAATGGAAAATAGAAAATAAACAACAGACAAGAAAACAAAAAGATAGAGGTGTAAGGGTTAATGTGCATTTTATATGATGGTCATAATGTATTCATCGAAAATGGATCACATGACGGAGCTTATTGCATTTGTGAACAGCGTAGACAATGATCATGACCAAGAGGAGCATTCGTGCAGTCTGACCAGGGTATACACTTATATATATATCTAACCACGTATTACCGTAATGAATTGAATATGCAGCCTATGCTCAATAAATGTAAATCCATCAATTGAAATTTACACTTAAGAATATTTTAGTCGTACGAAGTTTAGTGAAACGGGCCCCCGGGTGTACACGTCTCCAGACTATTTTATACCTACTAGCCACATAGGCAGGTAGTAATGTATTAATGCTACTCGTTAGAGTCAGCCTCCATGTATTCGTCTCGTACTCTTATCTTTGCATGCCAGCAAAGCATGCATACATTTATGTGTTATTTTGGCGGTCATTTTGAATTCAAAGCATATTTCTGACATTTTATATTTTTAATTTTATTGCATGGAATTCCTTATTCCACAACATACGTAAGTCTGAAAACTACTTTAAAAAATGTATAATAAGCAGTTTTCACGAATCTACTCAGAATTATATTATATTGGCGATCATTTTGAATTGTATGTACAGTATGCTATGTCGGAATTTTTAAATTTTAACATTTACTATTATTAAACTCTTATGTCAAAAACAATAATTCAATAATTTGAATGACCCACTTCAGCCATTATGAACAATATATGGAAATTTGGCTACCATTTTGAATATGAAGCCATATATCGGCCATATTTTATGTTGAGCATTGGTCTATTGGGCTCAGCATACCAGAAAACCGACACATCGGGACTTAAATGATGCAAATCCGTTCCATAATAAAGACTTTTAGACATAGATGCATTGCTGATTCCTCACGTGATTGTAAATACCATCTTCTGTATACATACATATATAAGATCACGAGTACAATATATAGCAAATAAGCATGTGTTTACTATTGACGCCAAATATATAACCATGTTTACTCATTATGTTAGTGACTGATGGTACATTTTCAACAGGAAAATGTAATTTCATTGTTTTCTTATCATGTTCGTTAGAAATCGATTACTTATATACACTATGAAATTATGTATTAGCTGTCTAATTGTATTCCTTTATGATATCAATGATTCACCATAACATGCATGTAGTAAGCAACACCATCAACATTTTAAATCCAAAGCAAATATCTATCTTGTCTGAACCAGTAACTCTATACACACTTGCAATTTAATTTACTCAACCCAGTGTAACAGACCAATTACATTTGCCGATAAAATGGTTCTTCTATTGTCTGCCTTTATATTCAAGATATTGTTATGCAGCTGATTGCAATTGACAACCATCTTGATGACAGATGGTGAATGTCTGCAGTTACAACCACAGCTATTGTTATGTCAGTCAATTAATTTAATTTCACAAAGCGTCATTGAAGTATTATCTTGTACGTGATTGCAATTGTTAGTGACAATAGATGATGACCTCATCTTCTCTGCTGATTCTCTTACAATATTGTCCTATGGTTATTTTCATTGGGTCGCATTATGATGGCTAGATTCCATCGGCACGGTATGACTATAATGTATATGAACCACTCCGACGTTTATTGGTGGAAGTCTACTTCAAAGTGATAAAGAAATTTAACAGGGACAAATAGAAACAATCTGGGGGCCTGTTCACTAAACTTCGTTCGACTGAAATATTCGTAATTGCAAAATTATCACAGTCTGTAAATGTCACATTAACAATACTATCTTGCAAACAATTATTGGATTTAAATTTATTGAGAATATGCTGCATATGCAGCTTATGCTCAATAAATGTAAATCCTTAGATTGAAATTTCCGGACGATCCTAATTTGCACTTACGAACATTTTATTCGTACGAAGTTTAGTGAAACGGGCCCCTGAACTACAATGATATATTCTAACCAGTCCAGATATGGCGTACATGTATATCGGGGATTCTTATAACCGAATACAAATGGTTGTTTGTTTTATATTAACGGCCTGTCACAGCTACGGTCAGGTGTTAAATCCCATATTTAATATTTACAGATGGGAGGTTGTGGGAACTCCAACATCAGTCATACAACTATAATAACCTGATTTTGTGCCATATGAGGGTCACTTATCCCCACCAACTAAAATAAATAGTAGTAACACTAATCTTATTATCTTATCGTTTACACTAGTAAACCAATGCAACAATGGCATTTCGTCTCAATTAATCGCTTATTGCGACGCTTTCGTCGACATGTATTAAATTAATAATTAAATGTTCAGCGCTATATTTATAACTGATTGTATGCCTTGTTGTCATCAGAGGCGCAAATCATATTACCGCCCACATACGCGCTCACTTCGTGTCACACCGCCAATCACATACTAGCATAGCGATTCGAAATCACTGTTATGGGCGGAGCTTCGCAACTGGGATGGGCAAACGATAAGTACGATATAGTTCATATATTGAACTTCTAATAAATTAATTTCGCGCTCGCTGGCGCTCATTACGAAATTAATTTATTAAAAACTCAATATATGAACTATAACTATTACTTATAATAGGTATAACTGGGTTCAACTCTCACGTACAAACACTTTAAACATTTTAAAGCCAGGGATACCACACACAGGCTCGTACGCAGAGGGGTTACGCACCCCCCCCCCCCCCTAACCCTTTCAACACCACAGGTCTGTATAGTCGTCTCATCAGGATCTGCACTTTTTGCAAGTAATTTTCATAATTTTGAGAACAAAAACACCCCATTTTCATAAATGGACTGGTCTGAAAATCATTTTGTGATGATTGGATTGGTTGCAAAATTAACATATCAAAACCCATTCCACTTACTTAGGGGAAAAGGGTTAGTCTGCCGAGGTCTGTCCATGCATGTGCTGTCAGCCTAATAACAATGTCTGCGAACTATTATAGAAGGAAACTTTTCCGAGATGTGTTGTACACCAACAAACGTGTATACAATGGACACTGCAATTATGATAAAGCAACACACCCGTAAGGAATATTATTAAATACAAGCAATATTAAGCTATGAATCACTTGTGCAACAAGGATAACCCTTGATATCCATGCACGTTACAGTGAAGCCTCTCTAAGCCAGACACTCTCGGAGGTCCCCATGGTGTCTGGCTTAGAGAGGTTTCACTGTAATTCAGGCAGCTGATCATGATGTGCCATATGTATGTGCTATGCGATCACGAACAAGCATTATCACCGGCGATACATGACGAAGAATCTCATCAAAAATAAGATTACAGATGTGTTCTTGGTTTCCGGTTTTGAGAGGTTCCACTGTATAGGCAAGCAGACCGCCATTTGTGTGGTCACAACATATACTTTCATTGACAAATACGTGTAAAAAAATAAAAATATAGAGTTTATTCAAATACAATTTTGAAATACCGGATTTATTTCCCGAGACATCTGGAAATCCAATAAAGAAACGAGTGCGGAGCAATAAACAATAAGTACGTTATAGTTCACATATTGTATTTTTAATAAATTAATTTCTCGCTCGCTAGCGCTCGCTACGAAATTAACTTATTAAAATTCCAATATATGAACTATTACGTATATCAGAAATCATTAACGGGTAAATGTTAAATGCATGTTTAACGTCATTAGAGGAGGAATGTGTCCATTTCATTCATGCATGTGGTTGTGACTGAAGGAATGGGGTTTATGGGTTTTGGCACCAGTGTCGCTCATGATCAAATACGCATGTATCCTGGTAATGAACTGTATTGCTTGTTAAAAACATCGCGGTGTTTCATTGATGGAATGATGAACATCGGAGATGCTGACCAGACTGTGCGGATGCACAAGCTGATCGGCATCTACAATGGTCACAAAAGTCATAAACCATATTTCTTCTGTCACACGAATAATAAATTGACGACATTAACGGTCCCATGTGTTAAAGGTACATGCCCACTCAGTAGGCACAAAATGTTCTTTATATCAGAGACATCACCTGAGACATTTTCTGGCAAAATAAACATTCATTTACCATTACCCCACGTCTTGATTGGCATTATTATACATTTTATATCAGACGTAAATGTCCACACTGATATCAGGGGTGATAGCCGTGTTTCCTTAAAATGCTAACGGACGTTACTATTTATTATCTGTATTTACTTTTTTGATGTGCAATGATCATAGTTTATAATTTGTCGAAAATGTTATTTTTCAAGGTGACGCATTTAATTAGTATAAATAATTAAAAAATAGCATGCCCCATTTGCATATGAAAATAGCCTGACACCACCGCGAGTCACTATCAGTGAAATATATATTACTAAATGATTATACATGTATATGTATAGCGGGCACTCGTAATTTTTAGAACTGGTGGAATAGTGACACAATTATACATTTATTTAATTCCTATACAGAACATTTTGTGCCTACTAAATGGGCATGTACCTTTAATAATAGTTCACACAGTGGACTTTTGTCACGAGTTCGAGAAAATGAAGGTACAGTAAAACCTCTATATACCGGACACCCTGGGAATTCCACAGGGTGTCCGGTTTAGAGATGTTCCACTATAACTCAAGTATATGACCATTGTGGGACATACTTATGTCTTTTGCAATCACGAACATGCATTATTATCTGAGATGCGTTACCGAGAAACTCATCAAAATGAGATCACATATATGTCCTTGGTGTTCGGTTTAGAGAGGTTCCACTGTAGTTCAGTCTCACAATGTTGATTGTCCTCATTTATCGACTCTGGTGTGACCTCCATGTTGTCTAACACGCGTGGAATCATGGCAACAGAGACGCCAAAATGGCCGCCAGCAGCAATGAAACCAGCTGGGCTGTTCCGTTGGTTTCTAAAAATAGTTACAGACGATGTGTGAAAACGATGTTCGAAATTGAACTTCGTCTTCCAGCGCCATCTATCTGGAAATAAACACTACACGCGACGTTGCTCATTTCACCGAGTCATAGTTACTATTATATTGACTACCATTTTGATGAAATACGTTAGACAGACAAACCCGCTTGAAATGCTTCAGATACCTAATTGCAAGATATCCTCACCATTTTTGCGCTTCCATATATAATCACCATCAACATGTATCATATGTGGCTGTGACTGGAGAAATATGGATTATGGGATTATGGGATTTGTGGCCAGTGTAGATCCTGATCAAATAACACACTCCTGTAGTATAGCCTGATAACGATATATAGTACTTGTTACAATGTACAAGCATTGCTGGTGTTTCATTGATGGAATGGCGAACAATGCATATTCTTGGTCTGGATCTACACTGGTCGCAAAACTCATAAGCCCCAATTCTCGATTGGATATAGGGTTGCAGAGATAACAGCTACCCGTAAACTTTAACGCAAATCGGACGGACAGACGGACAGTGTTATACCATAATGCGTCCAAACCATAATGCATTTCAAACGAGCGTATACAAACGGGAACACACGTTTTCAGACGTTTGCAAACGGGAATACGGCGATTTCATTGGCCGCCCCTGGGGGCCGTTTCACTAAACTTCGTACGACTAAAATGTTCGTGAGTGCAAATTTAGGATAGTCTGGAAATTTCAATTTATTGATTTACATTTACTGAACATAGGCTGCATATATGCAGCCTATGCTCAAAAAATGTAAATCCAATATTTGTTACAAGAAAACTTAGAACGTTGATGTGAAATTTATATATACTACAGTCGAACCTCCCCGAACGGCCACCTCTCTACAACAGCCACCTCTGTGTAACAGCCGCTATTTTATATCCCAAATGGATGATTTCCTCTATATCTAACCCTTACACTGCTGAGCATGAACATTGTCGTTTGATGTTGATTTTGCATTCTTTCTCAATAAAAACATGTTTCGACAGCATTTTAGAATCATTTCCATTGGAAATGATTCTAAAATGCTGTCAAAACATGTTTTTATTGAGAATTATTTAAGAAAATAAATAAACATCAGACGATAAAATTGTATTCAGCATTAACCTCCCTACAACAGCCACCTCTCTATAACAGCAACTTTTGCCTCTTCCCATGGGTGGCTGTTGTAGAGAGGTTGCACTGTATCTTCATTTTGTACTTACGAATATTTTAGTCGAAAGAAGTTTAGTGAAAAGCGCCCCTGTGGTCCGTTTCACTAAACATCGTGCGATAAAAAATGTTCTACGTAGATTTTAATAAATTCATATCACACATTAACGTGGTTCATCAATTCCATGTTTCACCTGCATGTAGGGGTCATTAAATCTGAGCAACTCCGACAAAGATTGCTCAAAATCGGCTGCTAATGCGAACTTTGTTGTACAGTTTAGTTTTGCACTTACGAACATTTTAGCCGTAAGAAGTTTAGTGAAACGCACCACTAGTTTTCAATAGGAACACACACGCGCAAACGCTACTGTATGAACTCACGGACAGTCGTTTGTCGTGCTCGTTGTAGCAGACTCAAGTGGTTCCGATAGTTTGCTTAGGGCAGTCGCGCTTGCGTCCGCAGTTTTCCCCAAGAAGTTGATATTGTCGTCCGTCAGCATCTCAGTCAGATTGTCGCACGGCTTGTGGTAGCACTGTATCATATTGCCCCGAAATCCAGCTGCAATTGGGAGGGGGGTGGTTCGCAGCTAGTTATTTCCCCTTGCAAATATATTTATAGAGACCTGGTCCTTTGGTTTATTTTATCGTTTATTTCTTACTGAATAAAAATAAAGACTGCAAACAGGGTAGACCCAGATCAGACTGCCAATATGTGCAGTCTGATCTGGGTCTTCCCTTAATGCAATACCATTAATACCTGTGAACATATGAATCTGTCAAACAATGCAGTTCCGAATCAGATTGCGAAGATATGTCGGATGATCTGGATCAACAGTAGTCGAAAACACTATAATGTCTTCTTTACACAACAAATTATTCGATATTCGGTTTGATTGCAAGCAATTAGGCCATAAAATATACAAGTTGGACCGGATTTCTATAAATAAATTCAACGGAAAATAACTAACTACGATCCCCCATTAATATCACATTAGATTGACGAGTGTACACTATAATCGGTATTGGGACAGTTTCCGGTATAAGGCGTGTCGGTAAATAACATCCAAAACGTGTCATCTTTGCAAAGGAATGAGTTATATATATTACGTTATTATTGGCCTTTTGCACGTTCTCGTTGACATTTAAATGAATGTCTGCGTCTGTGCATACCTGGGGGCCGTTTCAAAATTATGAGTGCAAAATTATGATAGTCCTGTAAATTTCACATTAACGACTACCTATATAGAATATGCCCTTTTGTTTCAATTGTATTAGAATCATACATGTGACTGAGTATCTATATAAAGTATATCTGACCCTGTTCTTCATTTTGATACAGAGCATTGTGTTGCCATTTCCGCCATAATAGTACATGTATATACATGCTATCAGACAATAATATGGCAGCAAATCTAATAACATTTCGTGCAATACGTCCCAAATATATAGGAGGACAATGTCCTATAAATATTATTTAAACAGACTACACAAAACGCTAGATGTCTGAGCTTTTTTACCATCACTCACACAATATACAATGCACACAAATTCAAAGCGTAAAATGTCAAACTGATGCACTGTCTATTATTAGAAGTACATCTGACACAGGTAAAAGCTGTATTTACTCGCATAGCAGACAAGTAGACAGTAGTGACAATACACTCAGATAACTGCTTACAAGTCACTTGAATCGATACAGTATGCATGGTAATACAGGTATATATATACAGCACTGTGTACTGTTACACAATCTCTACTGAATTCTCAAACATTTGAACAAAGGGTCAACAAACCCTTCATATACCAGACTTTGTATATCAATGTTATGCAAACGAGGCATAGCTTGCTGTACTCACATGTCTCCACATCATGTTGCACCAAATTGTATTCATGTGTTTGTCATATTATTAGTGGTACGTGTCAAACGCAATAAGAGGTCAAACTGGCTAATGGCTTGTACACACTAAGATGGCCGACATGGCAACTCCATGCACGGTGTCAGATATAGTAATAAGAAAATGTTCACATATGTATGTTATGCCTATATCCCTGCACATTTACGAAGCAATTATGCATGACTCATTGGATCATCAGGGCCCCTCGAGTCCTTAACAACGTCATCTTGTAAACAATTATTGGATTTACATTTATTGAACATGTGCTGCATATGCAGCCTATGTTCTAGAAATGTAAATCCATCAATTGAAATTTCCAGACGGCCCTAAATTTCCACTTAGGAACATTTTAGTCATACGACGTTTGGTGAAACGTCCCCAATTACTGTCATGGAAGGAGTAACACATTGAATCACACTGACATTTATATCTACGGCGACTATTTGTTGGAGGTTCCAAAACGATCGCTTTGTTCAGCGATATTTTGGTCTAAAAAACGCCTGTCGTTTCATTCAACGCATCGTTTTGACATAGCTTTGTAACGCCGCATATAGCTCGCGCCGCATATAGCACACATGTGAGCGTTATGTGGAGATTTTCAACGCATAAAACACTTACAGTTACATTTGTATTTTAATTAATATATACTGTATATGCATTGAGCTATATGCGGCAACGTGCGCCGCATAAATCACACGTTAGCTTTATGTGGTAGACATGTGCATTGATTCCGAAACAGGAAACATGACTAAAAGAAATAGAAATGGCTCATAACAATTTATCATATAAATTAATTATAGAATGAAGTCGTAAGCGAATTTTAAACACCCTGACATATTTAGATGAGGTGGGTGCTATGGCCCATTTACTCTTTATCCGGTATGACCAAGTATTTTCGCCGCCACAGCAACTAGGCGAAGAGTAATAGGGTTGAGTTCGGAAAAGATAAGCCAAAGCTGATTTATTTTCAGAAAATGACCAAAATATCATTAGTAATACGATATCAAAACGCCCCTTGAATCCCACTGGAGCTTAATCCAGGAAACAAAATGGCGTCCAAAATGGCCGCCAAAATGACAAAAATGTTAACTTGTGCAAAGTCCACTAAACCAATCAGGAAAACAATGTGCCGAAACATACTGAATATAATTAACGAATCATAATAACGCAAATTTTGAAATGTAATGCCATCAAAATGGCGTTCTCTAAACTGAGCAAATATACGTGTGGAACATTTGGAATGCCTATATATGAATGTAATATTGGCGTTAATAGAAGAATTTACAAATATACAATATATTTAATACATATTTTATATAGCATGTTATGTAAAATGATGTTCAAGATGGTCACCAAATTGCGAGAAATGTCGCAGAATGACGTAAATTTGTATATAAAATATATAACATTTACCCTAATTACTATACAGAATTTGTTATATGGGTCATTTGGAGACATTTGAACTACTCATACTTTATTTATTATATTATGCAAAATGATATTCATGATGGCCACCAAATGTTGAGAAATATCGCAAAATAACTTGGATATGGCAAGTCAGCACAGGGCAATGAAAACAAAGACAACACTCACGCTTTAATGTTATTTATGCTTGAAACATGTCTCAAAGTTGCAGACTTAGTTCATTGCAGCATTATAACACATTTATGCTTGTAGCTGTATAACTAATTGGAATAACCTGCTAAATTAGCAAACTTATCAGTAACTTCTAAACAAATCACCAGTGGCATTATTTTCACGGAGCACCACGTTGAAATGATCGATCATAAGTACCTATATCGGTAGTTTAACCTAAACATGATGGTACCGAGAAATATAATAATTGTAAATAATTTATTTTTAAATCGATGTGTTTATGGAAGATGGCAGCATAACAGTATGTTTTTACATGTGAGGTGATAGCAGCAGCTATATTATCATTTGGTTGTTCCATTCGGATCAGCATGATTGGTCGATCGAGTTTGAAATATCCTTGTATTTTACAATACTGCACTCATTATGACCATATTTACCAAATCAATAATAATTCAACGTTCAATGCAATATTCATATTCTAATTTGTGTGACATTCTACTTTTCGACATCTGCAGGAACTGGTTTAACATATGCATACCACCACCATATTATTCTCCTGCACAATATTCATGCAACCATATAAAATGATCGATACGTGTATCCCTTGTCTAGAGCGATGATTGAATAGATTCAATACATACTGTTTTTTTAAAATATACTATGCCGTCTTACAAGAATCAGATGAGACATGTTTTAATTCGTTCTGGTATGCATAAATATAAGTATAAACAGTATGTAACACTAAACTCGTGTTTTGACCGCTATAATGCTAGATAGATATATTGAATAGTTGTGTTTAACGGGCTGTCAACAGCTATGATCATTTAGGCACCGATCAACTGGGGCAAATCTCTTATTTAATATGAAAAGGGGAATCCCAGAATCAGAACTGAATATTTGCAACAAGAAAATATATATTCAGTACTCAATTTAGAATATCCGGATCTGGTGCCAGGTCCTCAATGCACAAGAGTCACTTAATCCCACCCCATAAACGTAATCGAGTATACTGTTCTTACAGTACGTACACTTGGGATAACCAGCTTCAACCCTCGCGTACAAGAAAGCCAAATTGTAACTGAGAGCCACATCAGTGATATCACGATTATGGGAAGGATGACCCGCACCGCTATGTCATGCTCCCAGCCAACCGCCCACAGCTTGCTAGTTAGTGAAACCATGGTCCCACAAACAAGAGACTCTTTAAACATCGGTTGGCAACATCAAACTTCCAGGGAATCAGACCTGGATAGTTTGTCACATACTTCCATATAAATGAAAGTTCAGTATTGTATGATTCTACAAAATGTATGCTTATATAATATATGTATTGTCCTGCATTGCATATGCATTTCACATTATATATAACTTGCACCATTGTAAACAATATATATCCCTGGTAACCACATGAAAAGGTCATGCTACCTAACCATAATATATATAGCTTAAATATAAGATCTGACAATATAAAAATATATGCTGATACATTGAAGGTAGGCATACATGCATACAATTGTAGGCTGGCAGGCGAAACGACACATTTTTCCTCACAAAATAATTATTTATTCCACATGAAATGTGTACGCTATGTCTACAATGTACTAGTATATAAATGTAATTACTGTAACACTATACACATTTTGTTACTAATCAATATATTATACACTCTAGCAGGTTGTGTCAGTCATATTGGAGGCCAAATTGTGTTAGATGGATATTACATACTGTATTGCAATATGCTTTATTTTATCAATTTCATAGCTAATGTGAATTAATTCCACAAGAAAGACAGATGCCAAAGTAATTGTTTGTAGAGCCCATCGTGGAAAGCGAGACATAGTGATCACAATAACAAATGTACGTCCGTCCATGGGAGAGTCCGTCCCAAAAGTTACATCACTTATATGTCTCCAATTATAATAAGATTGCGTTATAACGTTTTTATAAAAATGTCCGTTTTGTAAATACCTTATACGTCGATCTACAATGCTAAGTTGCGTAAACTTGAAACGTCAAATATTTTTTTCTTTGTTACCATCCATACTTTCATTCTGTAGACCATCCATTTTACCTTCCTACACAAGGTCAATGTCGAATTACACTGCGTGAACGGTTTTAAGAATGTTGAACTAAACGTTTTAGGTACCATATACATGGATATCTAACTACATATATATACCCTGATACGATCACTAAATATTGGGACTATCAATACACACTCGGACTAGCAACAGCCTAAGCGGGCTGAACATGCATGTTGCGGCCTTCTGCTATGTATATTGGACAACGTTTTCGAGTTTTGGCGGCCATCTTTGACACCATATTATTTCCAATATAAACTCATTGAAGCTTTAATAATAGTAAATGTAACTCGACAATTAAAAATCAATTCATAAATTTTGTGAAGAAAATGTAACTTTTACTTATTTGGTTGGCAATCATGGCAGCCATCTTGGATATTTGAAAGGTAAAGCCACTCATACTAATTGGAAAGGTTAATATATACATTGTTCAGTGATATGCTGCCATCATATGTGCGAATATATTCACTATAGCCACAGTAATGTGTTTAATATATTTATGGCAGCCATCTTGGACGCCACCTTGAATTCTGGATTAAGCTCCAGCGGGATTCATGGGGAGTTTTGATATGTTTCTCCTAATGATATTCCGAACCTGTACTGAAAAATACAGCTTTGGCTTATTTTTTTCCGATATACGGCAATTTTCTATCTTATACTATTCCCACGGGAACGAATTGTTAATTCGTGGGAACCAATTGTTAATTCGAGGGAACGAATTGTTAAATTAAGGGAACAAATTGTTATATCGTGGGAACGAATTGTTAATTCGAGGGAACGAATTGTTAATCATCTTAAATTGACGGAATTAATTATTATTTCGTGGGAACGCATTAATAAACAAAAATCCATGTCCCCTGCGGGGCTCCGTTAATTTGAATTTACACATTATTTTATTCTTTGTATAGTATTGTGTAAATGTGTGTACGGTATGCAATATATTTTATAATTTCAATAAAACTTGTAAACTTGTTGAATTCATTATTTCCTGTTTTTGAGACTTGTCTGTCTGAACACGGTATGTATTGATCGCATTAAATAGTACCAGCCTGAGGGAAACATTACATACCAGTGACATTCTCTCATAATATGGTGGCCAAATCAAGATTATTATTTCTGAACAAAATATCGAGTTGGTCATTCTATGGAAAATAATGACCCTTCAGCATTTGGTGAGAAACAAATTGGTGTATGTTCCGGAGATAAATATAATATGGTGAACTGACGGATGGATGGATGTACCTAATTTACTATCATTTGTCTTAGACCACACCTGACTACGGTGACACCCCTTTGTTGGCGCATTCATGGTTTTCAAACACAGACATTACCACCTAAGACAGGCGGTTATGGAATAAGTTACATTGATTTCATTTGTCTTATACCACACCTGACAACGCACGTGTGCACGGACGGACGAACAGACGATGCATACCGGTATCGGTGAGAAATATTCCCGGAATGTTGCCCATCCAGAAGCTCGTATGATCACTCCTCAGGAAGTACATGAATTGAGAAAGAAGAACCGTGATGTCACCTGACGGTAGTGGGAATTCTGCTAGTTCGTAGGCCGATCTTTTCTCCCCTGCAAATGTATGTGGCTGTGATCACAGGAATTCTGCGTGTTTCGGCTTTCATCGGTATAACTCTATAAATGAACATATACGTATATAGAGTTATACGGATGAAAGCCGAAACACTCCAAATGCCTGTGGCTGTGATTGGAGAAAATGCTTATGTGTTATGCAACCAGTGTATATCCTGACCAGCCTGTGCATCTGCACGGTCTGATCAGGATGTAAACGGTTGGTAATTTCATCAATGAAGCACCGGCCCTGCTTCTAACAAGGAATATATATCGTTATCAGGAGGCTACAGGAGTGTAACTATTTTATCTCGATCTACACGGGTCGCATAACCTATAGGCCCCATTTCTCCAAGCACAGCCAATATACTCATGGACGACAGTCTTGTCCCTTTTATAGTATCATGTTATTACATTTCATCACATATAGTTTAATAACTAACGTTATATATGGGCTGGCGTCACACATGGAATTCAGTATATTAGTTGCGTTGTTCAATTACGTAAAATGTAAAATAGAAAATTAGATCACTTGACCTATAATAAAATTTCATGTGCAAAAACTAGTGCTGTAAACGTTCTAAGCACATGCACCGGGTGGATGAAAAAACACACTCTTAAACATGACGCCAACATCAGACGACAAGCTAAGTGCATGTGTACCTAACCAGGCGTCATGGAGTGCATTCGCAAGGTATTTGTCCCTGGTATAGTCAGGTTGCCTGTATATCAACGTCAGGAAATCACCCGTGAAGTTATCCGCATCGATATCCTGCATCGCTTCCGGGAAAGTCATTCGAAGCTAGAAATTAGTTATAAAGCCCACTATGCGCAAAATATGGTCTACTGTAATCAGTAAACCATATTTTGTGTATAAAGGTCTTTCACATTGTTACAGTATACCATATTCTGTGCATAATGGTCTTTCATATGGTAACAGTAGACCATACTCTGTGTATACTACTTTTTCACATTGTTAAAGTAGACCATATTATGTGTATAATGGACTTTCACACTGTTACAGGAGACCATATTCTGTGTATAATGGTCGTTCACATTGTAACAGTATACCAGATTATGTGTATACTGGTATTTCACATGGTGACAATAGACCAAACTCTGTGTATAATAGTCTTTCACATTGTTACAATATACTATATTCTATGTATAATGGTCTTTCACAGGGTAACAGTAGACCATACTCTGTGTATAATGGTTTTTCACATTGTTACAGTACACCATATTATGTGTATAATGATATTCTGTGTATAATGGATTTTCACATTACAACAGTAGACCATATTCTGTGTATAATGGCCTTTCACATAGTAACAGTCGACACTATTATGTGTATGTCCTCGTTGTAACAGTATACCATATTCTTTGTATAATGGGCTTTCACATTGTAACAGTAGACCATAGTATGTGTATAATGGTCTTTCACATGGTAACAGTAGACCATACTCTCTGTATAATGGTCTTTCACATTGTTACAGTAGACCATATTCTGTGTATAATGGTCCTTCACATTGTAACAGTAGACCATATTTTGTGTATAATTGTCTTTCACATTGCTACAGTGTACCATATTCTGTATATATCCTTCACATTGTAACAATAGACCATGCTTTTTTGTGCTTAAATGACTTTCACATTGTAATAATATATCATATTATGTGTATAATGGTCTTTCACATGGTAACAGTAAACCATATTGTGTGTCCATATTATGTGTATAATGGTCGTTCACATTGTTACAGTAGACCATATTATGTGCATAATGGTCTGTCACAAGGTAAAAGTAGACCATGTTCTGTGTATAATGTCTTTCACGTTGTAACAGTAGACCATATAGTGTGCATAATGGTATTTCACGTTGCAACCGCATACCTTATTCTGTGTATACTGGTCTTTCACATTGTAACAGTAGACCATATTCTGTGTATACTGGTCTTTCACAATTGTAACAACAGACCATATGCTATGTATAGTCGTCTTTCACATTGTAACAGTAGACCATATTCTGTGTGTAATGGTATTTCACAATTGTGACAACAGACCATATTCTATGTATAGTCGTCTTTCACATTGTAACAGTAGACCATATTATGTGTATACTGGTCTTTCCCAATTGTAACAATAGACCATATTCTATGTATAGTAGCTTTTCACATTGCAATAGTTGACCATATTCGGTGTATGATGGTCTTTCACATTGCTACAGTATACCATATTCTATATATAATGATCCTTCACATTGTAACAATATACCATATTTGTTGTGCATAAATGTCTTTCACATTGTAATAGTAGACCATATTATGTGTATAATGGTCTTTCACATGGTAACTGTAAACCATAATGTGTGTCCATATTATGTGTATAATGGTCTTTCACATTGTTACAGTAGACCATGTTCTGTGTATAATTGTCTTTCACAAGGTAAAAGTAGACCACATTATGTGTATAATGTCTTTCACGTTGTAACATTAGACTATATAGTGTGCATAATGGTATTTGACGTTGCAACAGTATACCATATTCTGTGTATAATGGTATTTCACATTATAACAGCGGACCATATTCTATATATAATGGTCTTTCACAATTGTAACAACAGACCATATTATATGTATAGTGGTTTTTCACATTGCAACAGTAAACCATATTCTGTGTATACTGGTCTTTCACATTATTGCAGTAGACCATATTATGTGTATAATGGTATTTCACAATTGTAACAGTAGACCCTAATATGAAATAGGCACTACCTATGACGGGCGACGTTAGTATATGAAACTAAATTTACCAATTGATAGTTTTACCCTGATGTTATTATGCTATAAACGGTACCGTAGTATATTGTAGTATTGTAGAGCTACATCCCGCAACTACCACGGTGTTACAACTTCTATATTATAATTAAATCGTGTCATTGTCACACTTCTGTTATTTGAACCAGTGATACAATTTAGATCTTTTCATAAAAAGTACATTAATAGCCTATGCATAGTGGAGCGCGTGGTCGAGCGGTCTGATACGTCGGACTGCTGATCTTACGGTCGTGGGTTCGTGTCTCACCGGAGGCGTGCGTTGTGTCCTTGAGCAAGACACTTTATCCACACTGCTTCAGTCCACCCAGCTGTAAATGGGTACTGGCTAAATACCGGGAACATCGATTGTATTTGATTGTATTTGATTGTATGTACATGTACTTATGAATAAAAATATGATCCACTGGTGATAAGCCTCAGTATTGAGGGTATACCAGTATACTGGCAAAAAAGGCTAAGAATCTTCAGTGATATTATTCCCAATTTTCGCAATCTCAGTCGTCATTGAGCACGACTGTCACTTCGAGAGTTCTACACATTTTGCCCATTTTTGGTATGAATTTTGTTAAGTTTTAAATTTAATTTTGATTAACCCAGTGCTGTGTCAGATGTGTTTGTATCCTGGACTACAGCAACAGGTGCACTAGACGCACACTTGCAATGGATACTTTGTTCTGGTAGTCGTGTTCCCCAATTATCCCGGATCGCTTGACTATGTCTCGTATTTTTAAACTTACATCAGCGAAGTTAAGTGCAGCGTGGCGGCTATAGAAATTAGCCAGGTGTGCCCTTCCAGTGATGCTATTATTTTCTCGATCCCTGGTGGTCTTTAAGCACATTTTTACTATTTTTCGTGTTAGTTTTGTCCTTTTTACATATATCTTCACTTCAGCTGTTGGTAAGAGATACTTGTGTCATGGACTGTGAATACAGCACAGGCCGTGATACAACCGAACAGTGGCAATAAAACAGCAGTTGCAATGCATACTTGTTTCTGTTAGTCATGTCCAAAGAGTATCATGGATCGCTTGACTTTGTCTTGTAAACAAAATCACAACATGTGCGGTTTCTATCTAATGATATTAAGATAGATATAGTGTGCTTCTATCTAATGATGTTGAAAGATAGAGAGAGAAATAGTATGGTTTCTATTGAATGATGTTGACAGAAAGGTGGGTGGGGTGCGGGGGAGAGATATATTGTGGTTTCTATGTAATGATAGAGAAAGAGACACACAGAGAGACATATAAAGACAGAGAGAGAGCGAGAGAGAGAGAGCGAGAGCGAGAGCGAGAGCGAGAGCGAGAGCGAGAGCGAGAGCGAGAGCGAGAGAGAGAAAGCGAGAGAGAGAGAGAGAGAGAGAGAGAGAGAGAGAGAGAGAGACAGAGAGAGAGAGAGAGAGAGCAACAGACAGACAGACAGACAGACAGACAGACAGACAGACAGTGAATGGTAAGTTTTCAAATACGTGTAACATAAAGCGGGCTACTTCGTCGCCCGTATTATGTGTATAATGTTCTTTCACAATTGTAGCAACAGACCATATTCTATGTATACTGGTCTTTCACAATTGGAACTGTAGACCATATTCTGTGTATAATTGTCTTTCACAATTGTAACAACAGACCATATTGTATGTATATTGGCCTTTCACAATTGTTACAACATATCATATTCTGTATAATGGGTCTTTCACAATTGTATAATGGTCTTTCATATAACCACAGGACCCAAATAACCCTATGTATAATGGTCTTTACATTGTAACAAGTCCATATTCTGTGTATACTGGTCTTTCACAATTGTAACAACAGACCATATTATATGTATAATGGTCTTTCACATTGTAACAGTAGACCATAGTATGTGTATACTGGTCTTTCACATTTGTAACAACAGACCATATTCTATGTATAATAGTCTTTCACATTGTAACAGTAGACCATATTCTGTGTATACTGGTCTTTCACAATTGTAACAACAGACCATATTCTATGTATTATGGTCTTTCACATTGTAACAGTAGACCATAGTATGTGTATACTGGTCTTTCACAATTGTAACAACAGACCATATTCTGTGTATAATGGTCTTTCACAATTGTAACAACAGACCATGTCTATGTATAATTATCTTTCACAATTGTAACAACAGACCATATTCTATGTATAGTGTTTTTTCACATTGTAACAGCAGACCATATTCTATGTATAGTGGTTTTTCACATTGTAACAGTAGACCATATTCTGTGGATAATGGTATTTCACATTGTAACAGTAGACCATATTTTGTGTATAATCGTCTTTCTCAGTGTGAGAACACGGTGTATTTAAGACCGTACTGCACTAGGGTAATACATATGTCAATGCTGCCGCTTCAGAACACATACCAGGTGCCCAGTACAGCTGCAATGTATGATCATGTGATTATAACATAAGCATGATAAGTACAGTCTAATATGTGTGTGTATTTAGTATAGTGGTATTAAACTCATTGATTGACTTCATAAGCAACGAGGAAGCCAAAATTCACATTGAGCTAATATATAAAATGTCAGATAATATGAAAAAAATACGGAGTTTCAGATAAATAAAAGACGATCGACCACTTTTATACATAGGTTACCCAACTTGGAAACTATTTGGGTAACGTTCTTTAGAACTATTTCGTGTGATCATAGGCGTAAACAATTGTGAAATTTGTCGGTTTCTTCGATTAACTATTTCCAGGTCAGTATCGGCGTTAGAATTGACGAATTGTGTATGTGACTAGAGAAATGGGCTTATGGGATTTGTGACCAGTGTAGCTCCTGATCAAATGGCACACTCCTGTAGCCTGATAGCGATATATTTTGCTTTTGCTTGTTAGAAGCATGGGCGTTTCATTGATGGACAAGCGAACAGCGCATATCCTGATCAGACTGTACGGATGCACAGGCTGATCTGGATATACACTGGTCGCAAAACATATAATTCCCATTACTCCAGTCTCAGCCACAAAAGTGTACGTTTTACGTAACTTTTAAGGTTAAATTTGACTATGGCATGGTTTTGGAGATTTTTTATTCAAATTATGCCAATTTCAAGTCTAACCCATTTTCGTTACAAGTACGGAGCCCCGCAGTGGACATGGATTTTTTTTTATTAATTCTTTCCCACAAAATAAAAATTCGTTCCCTCAATTCAACAATTCGTTCCCTGGAATTAACAATTCGTTCCCACGATATAGCAATTCGTTACACAGGCTGATCTGAATCTACACTGGGCGCACAACCAATAAGCCTTTGCATTTCTCACATCACAGCCACACATACAACACTTTGAAGTTAAGATTGGTTTCTTTCTATGCAAGTGATTGTAAATGAATAGATATGGTGTTATGTAGTTATGCATAAAATATTGAATTTTATTTCCTAGTATTTGTAATAAATTTCTGCGAAGACACCGAACTATTACACTTTTTCTGCAGTTATCTTTTGTTTTAAACGATGCTGAGCATGCATTGGAAACATATTTACAAAGGGAAATAACTAGCTACGATCGCTTATTAGACATACATCTTCCAGATTCCCCGGGAGTTGCTGAGAACGTTGGCTTGTGCTATAATCCATCACAGTATCAAGGACGATAATTCCGTACGCAGGAAGTAACTGGCACACGGTGCCGTAGCTGCGAAAAAGCCAAGGGTTCAGCCACTGTTCGATGAACGTTCTACTTCCAATTAAGCCTGTCAAATATAACCGAGTATACTGTGTAACACGTGGTGGTATATTTCTGCTATCCACATACCGTGATAAGTTAGTCGTCTTAAAACATTAAGTCATATTCATATATAACCGATGATATAGACGTCACATTATGCAGGCTAATAATACATTCCAGCAGTTCAACGAATATATTGTATTTCGTGTGCATATAGAAAGGTTCATATAAGTATAGTAGAACTGGTACGTTAATATTGCGTATAAAAGAGTATTGATTAAATTTAATACTATCGAAAAAATAATGTTTTTGCATTATGTATATAGCCGTAAAATTTGGGCAGGTTTTGTTAAACAGACAGTCAGTAACTGATACTAATAACTGATTTACCTTACGAACACAGACATATTATTTCACAAATCCTGATTTATTTTGATTCCAAAACAAAATTATCTCTAGATTTTAACAATGATTTCTCAATACTCCACTTCAATCACAGTGTATTTAGCAGTAATGAAGGTACAGATACAACCACACAAAGATGTCTGAGTTGGCCACTCCGTATCCCGTATAGGATACAGTAACGGGACAAAATTCACATAATTATATGGTATACATATAAACACATGTATCCCATCCCATTTAGGAAGCAATGGGGGATCGTAGCTAGTTATTTCCCTTTGCAAATCCATTTATATAGACATGGGGCCCGTTTCACTAACGAACTGAGCACGTACTTTTGTCATAAGTTATAACGTATGTATAGTGCTTAGTCCGTTTCACAAAAGATCTTAGCAAGAACGACAATCGAAATTTACGATGTAAAACCAAGACAGGTAGCTAGCAGTCTTAAGTAATAACTTAAATATGCAAGACGGAACATATGAAATAAACAAAGAAAGCTGCCCCCATGTGAGCCGAGGTGGAGAAAACAATTCACTGACAGGTAAATGTTCAGTTCATACGTACTATTTTATCAAGTATGTGCTATATAAACCACATTGCTTACACATAGATACACACGCATGTGCTAGTTACCCGGGTATTGCTATTTGTGATGTAGGTCATTGCGGTACCACTATTCGGTATGCCCAGTTATCGACAACATTTGAAAATCACTGTAGATCCAGATGAGCCGGCTCATAACGAAGTGTGTATGTCTGTCTGTCTGTCTGTCTGCTACTTCCAACACTATAAAACATTTGCAAACACTGTAGATCCATATGAGCCGGCTCGTAACGAATCGTCTGCCTATCAATGTGCCTGCCTGCCTGCCTGCCTGCATGCCGCCCGCCTACCTGCCTACCTACATGTACCTGCCTGCCAGCCAGCTGCCACCCTGATCAGACTGCACGTTGATCTACGTCTGTACGTCCGTTGATCCGGGAGAACTTGCATTGCAAACGTTAGGGGGCACATATAGTGTTTACAAATAGGAATTACCCTTAAGAAATAAGAAACGATATGCTTAAGTGGTGCGGAAGAAGTCCATTGTTTGCTTTTGTCTCTGGCCACGCCCCGAAATTGTGTCCGTTTGTCCTTCTGTCCGTCAATATGTTCGTCTGTGTGTCAATCCGTCCTTCCCATCCGTCCGTTCGTCAGCGCTCACGTTTGGGGTCTTAGGTGGTTGGAGGTGTGGCATAAGACAAACAAAAACAATGCAATTTATTCCGTAACATAAGCCTATGTTATCTTAGGTGGTCATTCCTTTCATTACAAATTACGAATATACCACATAATGGTGTGTCATGTGGACGTGCGTCCGTCCATCCGTCTGATTGACTGTCTGACTTTTGTTTGTTCTTTCTTTAGAGAACTAACACATGATGTCAGCTGCATTTGCTATAATACAGGCGCACGATTTACGACGGGAACGAGTGTTTAGGGACAGAACCAATCCCCTAGACTTCATGGATAACGAGGACCTCATTTCTAAATACAGGCCGTTTCGCGATCTTATTCTAGAAGTATGCGACATTTTACATGCTGACATTACAAGGCCGACACTTAGAGCACACAGTCTACCAGTGTCGTTGCCAGTGTTGCTCTGGTTGCAACTGGTAGTTTCGTGGACCCTGTTGCTCAAAACCTCCGTTAGCTTAACAGACTGTTAAATCCTTAGCATTGCTAAGGATTTAACAGTCTGTTAAGCTAACAGCGGTTTTGAGCAACCGGGCCCAGGTGGTTACTGGAGATGTACACAACATTAACAAAGCAAGTGTTTCTAGAAAGTGGAGTATTACATCTGCGGACAGTGTAGTGGCGTATTAGCATGTGATTCGTTGCTGATAAGGGTCTACCTTGTTTTCAGACTAGATGGAGAAACAGTCCTGACGCATTTAACAACAATTTCAGACCCGTTCTATGCTGAATGCATGTGCACGTTAATCCATTCCTACACTGGTCAACAAGTCAATAAACTGTATTTGTGGTGGGTCGGGCAATCCTATGTGTGTGCCACTGACTCAAACAGTGCATGTGTTCTAATATACAAATGGAACATAACCCGTTTCCAGTTCAAATAAATATAATATTTCATTCGGTAGTTGTATAAGATGCATACATATCTGACCGGGCATACCATCAATCATCAACAGTACATGCGTTCTGATAACTCTGAGACTTGATATGCGACCAAATTTAAAGTTAATATGGGGTAATATGGGGTATATAATGGGGTAATATATGTACAATTTCAAAATGGTCGAAATATCATTTTATTGGAATTGGAAAAACAAAAACAAACATTGTTAAATGTTTCTTTCGTTGCTGTTTAATGCCAATTTATATTACAGTATAAGGTTCACTACATGTATATAGTTGGCAATAAATAGATACACATGATTCAATGGCGTCGCAATATTGAGAAATACTTATATTCTACATGAGATTATTTTTAAAAATGAATAATATTCAACATTAGGCATGCAATTCCGTTATTTTAGATATCAAAACTCATATTAAAGGGAAAGTAAAGTCATCATAAAAATAAAAGCGCCGAGCGGGAGTCGAACCCGCGCGGCACATACCAAAGCTGTAAACAACTAAGTTGTAACTTATGACGGACTTGTTATGACCGTCATCAGTTTGTTTTGTGAAACCAAATAAGCAATGACTTAAGTCGGTCATAACATTTGTCATAAGTTATAACTTAAGTTCGAGATTTGTTAGTGAACGGACCCCTTCCTATGCTGTATTTCAGCGTTTATTTCTTACTCAATAGCATTAAAGATGAGTTTTACAAACAGAGTAGACCTAGATCAGACTTCAAAACTGTGCAGTCTGATCTGAGTCTACACTGATTACAATAACATTGATAAGTGTGAAAATATAAATCTGGCAAATAATGCAGTCCCGGATCAGATTGCGTAGATATGTAAGAAGATCCGGATCAACACTAGTTTAAACCGCTATAATTGTTCCTTTTTATAACAATTCATGCTACATTCGATCTTTTTACAAGCAACAATGCCTGAACTATACCATTTGGACCAGACTTCTATAAATAAATTTAACGGGAGATAACTAGCTACGACCCCTCATTATGTTTAAATCATATAACTAGAGAAATTAACTGGACGACATAACTAGCACAAAGCTCGTCAATATGTGATATTACCGAAGGATGGGTGGGGTATTGGTAAACTGTATACCGTAGCGTTTGCGTGTGCGTTCCCATTGGAAATAAAATATGAGCGTGTACTAAACGCGGTCCAAACGCATTTTTTCTGTATTTCTATTAGCCAATCAAATCCCTGTATTCATGTTTGGAAATGTTTGCAAACTTTTGAAATCACCGGGTGTTCCCGTTTTTAAACCAAGTTCAAACCGTTTTCAGTTTTCTGTTTATCTTATTAAATGAAAATGTTTTTCCTATGAACATGCGCCTTTCATCGGGAACGTTTAACCGGTGTTTTATATAATTGTACGTGCGCAGTGAAATTAAACGGAGATACGCGCAGAAACCACAAAACCAGTGGTTTTATGGAAAACGAAAAACAAACTATGCTCAATAAATGTAATTCCAATAATTGTTTACAAGAAAACATTCTTAATGTGAAATTTACAGACTACCATAATTTTGCACAACGAACATTTTAGTCGTAAGAAATTTAGTGAAACGGTCCCTAAGAGCCCATTACAGAAACTGCTATGACCATTCGATGCCAGTTTCCTACTCTACCATAGGCAGGTTCAGAGGGCAAACTTTGTTGACTGAATTCATAAGAAACTCGGCGTAGTCTCGTTTCTTATGACAGAAGCAAACTCGTTGACTGAACTCAGCATAGTCTCGTTATCATCTTCATGCAATATCCTATACATAGTACACGCACATTCATATCAACCTCAAGCAAGATCCATATAAGGTGCGTATTGGCGTATTTTACGCACTTATTTTAACAGAATACGCATTGATTATCAAAAGTGGGAGTACAAATATAACGACATGGCCTGTTCCTCTGATTTTATATCAAGTATTACTGGGTGCAAACGAATATCAAGGTGATATATCACGTGGTATCACGTCGTATCACGTGGTACTAACAACAACAACAAGTACTGAAACTTCCAGAATCCATCCGATTGAAATTACGTATTATTTTATATTGTCCTTATTACGTAACGGATTGATGAAATATGGCGCATCAAACTGTATTTGGTGGTCTCTGTATTTTCGCCCAAACTTCTGACGTTTTTGCGAAGAATCGATTTCCGTGTCTACGACACGGAAATCGATTCTTTGAAAAAAGCGACATAAGTCTGTGCCAAACTCCCTGGACCACCAAATGCATCTCACGAAGACGCGTTTGATGCGCCATATTTCATCAAAATCCGTTGCATATTAAGGAAAATATAAAATAATACTTACTTTGGAGTGGGCTACGTTGTTGTTGTTGTAACCACGTGATCATGCACCTTGAATATTTTGACAAGCACAATTCAACGGGGACCAGTTCAATCTGGTAATATAATTAAATATCATCCGTAGGATATATAAGGCCGACTGTTGGGGATGGCTAATCAGTGTACAAATTGCTAGCTTAGCGGTATACACCCAGTTTGGGTTGGTTGTAATGTTGAACCCACGCCGGGTCGACTTGGGACGCCGTGTGATAGTCAGGGCACGGGTACTAACCCGAGACTCTGAGAATTAGGTTTATTTCGAATAAATGAACTATATGATGATTGCGTGTTAATAAAAGTATGATTGCAGAACTAACTACTCCTTTGTTCGTCTTAGAGAAGTTCCACAGAAGGTGCAATTCAGATGGTGATCACAACGTTACTTTACACAAAGTACTCACAGCAATGTGAGAATACACATTGACTTTCAAATTTTAACCCTATTTGTCCCGTCAACATAGTACGTATGTGCCGTGAAAAACGGTGCCGTGAAACATTTTTGATATCTTGTCAATACGACCTAATCACTGCGTATTAATATGTGCGGTTGTCATACTAGTCGATTCTCAGATTTTGAGGATGCGGCTGGGGTTATTTTTTTTTGCATTTTAAAGCTATTGATAGGTGTTGACGGGATAAATAGAATAGTAGGTTAGTGCCGTGAATGAGAAAACATATATGGCGCGGCACGGAAACGGGTTGGGCTCTGCAGACCCTTGCCCATCCCGTTTCCTAAGGCTTGCCAGATATTGTTTTCCCATTCACGGCACTAACCTACTATTCTCTATATATTCCGACACCATTTATTTTGAGAAATGTACATGGATGTATCGGTCCCCAAAAATAAAGAGTGTCCCACTACTTAGGGTTAGTATGGTTGTACTGGTTCAGGGCTCCAGATAAGCAATTAATAATTGAGTATTTTCACTCCATCATATTTGAAGCAATTAGGTATTTCAAAATTTTAATTGGGTGAAATAAAATCACTACTGTTTACACATCAACAGACAGCAATTAGTGAATGGTTTGCTTCGAAATGAAAACATGTCTTGACATTGCATTATAATTGTCTCCTTGGAGACAATTCTAATGAAATACCAACATGTTTTTTGATGGAAAATAAGAAAAAATATGCTATATTTGTGGTCTGTTTATTTTTTCCTGCAGCATGATAAAGGTACTATAAATTTGTTATTGCTTTGTGATACTCACTACTTCTGATTTCAATTCAGTTTTTGGCAATTTTAATTGGGTATTTAAGCAAATACGCAGCTTATCTGGAGCTCTGCTGTTTTTTTACAATAACATTGTATTTGAATACAATTTCATCAAATGGTGTCCGAATATTTATGGTCATTACGGTAACGGCCACTTTCACAATTGTTTAAGTCATAAAACCATGGGCTATTGTGTTCATTGTAGTAAGAAAAACATTTGGTCTGTTTAAAGTGCGTGGAGTTCAACTGTTTTCGTACTACACTAAGCGCAGTAGCCCTTGGTTTTATTACTTATATTTACACTGCATGTTCTGAAAAATGTAAATGACCAAATACGGCGTTAAAGTTAGGAATCTTATTGTTTACGTCATTTTGTCGCAATTCCTGGAACTGCGACGTTGCCGGTCATTAGCGTGATGTTATTAACGATTCTAATGCACTCTATAAATATCACGCAATCTGATTGGCTAAAGGCCACACATTACAGGTATGTTATTGTTGATGAACGGTCGCAAAGTGTTTACAATATATACCCTGGGGCACTTTACCCACGCGCGATGAATATATTCCTACGCCAAATTTGTTTACTTTGGAGACGCGAATATGTCATCGATCGAAAATCTGATTTTCGAAAAATTTTACGTTAACTCACAAGTAAGACTGAAAATGGAAGAAAGGATGGACGAAGATGACGAGTTTCTGACTACGGCATTATTATAAATCGAAAAGGAGCCGTCGCCGCCGCCGAAAATGGAATTTGAGGGCGGGCGATTGCCGATTCCCAACCCTGACCGAATCTGACATAGACGACTTGGTTACGTCATTAGTGCATTACGTCATTAGTGCATTAGAAAGATCGTTCACACACACATAAATTATGTAATGTTGCAGCTCAAATGGTAGTATGTGACAAATGATTAGACAAGTCATCACAAATTGACAAAGTCCGAGAGTTTTACAGGCTGCGGCCATCGACATTGTTGCTAAGAGAAAAGTAAGAGATCGCACCGGAGGGAAAGTTAAAAATTAAATCTTAAAATATTATATGTAGCAACTATAATTCTGACGATGTGTTTATTGAGTTTATTATTGAAATATTTTGAAAGCATGAACATAACTTTATACACATTCGTTAAAACATTGTATAATTCAATTGGAACTATCTTTTGCTTGGCGGAACATTATTTGTGTGATTCGTCCGGTATGCCATGCGCAAACACCTTGCACTCGGTACGACTTTCACAAGTAGAATCGGTAAAATTTGCAAAATGTTCAATTTGTGCATTAGAAATGGATTAACCGCATTGTAATTTTGAGATTTGCGGCGTATATCAGAAAAATGATAGGTCGGAAAATATGTTTAATGGCTCCGCTGGCGTGTCGCCATTAAACAGATTTTCCGACCTATCATTTTCTGATATACGCCGCAAATCTCAAAATTACAATACAGTTAACCCTATATGAACGTCATGTATTTTGATGACGTCAAACAAACTTTAACGAATCAACAACGTCACGCGACGTCACGTGGGGCTAATGTAATGTACTAGGATATAAACGCAATACTTTGAATGAGCGTTCCATATGAATGTATGGACAGTGTATCCATCCAGAGTATATTGTAAATGCACTCTTTGGAAAATGAGAAAGGGAATAGTAGGTTAGTGCCGTGAATGGGATAAATATCTGGCAAGGCTTAGGAAATGGGACGGGCAAGGCTCTGCTCTAATATTTTATTTATCCCGTCAACACCTACAATTACAATGTAGCTTTAAAATGCAATAAAATAACCCCAGCCGCATCGTCAAAATCGGAGAATCGACTAGTATGACAACTGCGCATATCCATACGCAGTGGTTAGGTCGTATTGACAGGATATCAAAAATGTTTCACGGCACCGTGTTTCACGGCACATACGCACTGTGTTGACGGGATAAAACTGTATTCGTGAACATAATTAATTTCGTATGAAATAAGCAGATAGTGAATCAATCTTGGCGGCCATTTTGAAATTCCAATCCGACGAGAGTATTGTATTCAACATCGCACTACCGACTATAAAGATGGTACAAAATGTATGTGTCGGGTATGCACAGCATATGATGTAGTCATGGCGCTAGCTCTGGCACTCAGCTATCAACTATCAGATGATAACATGAATATAAGGTTCGACAATGTCCAGCCGTGGGTAAACAGTTGCCGTGGCACCAGGGAACTGTTTGAACCACAGTGCCATAGGACGCGGGTTCAAATAGTTATCGAGTGCCACGGCAACCGTTTACCCACAGCTGGACATTGTCGAACCTTATATTCATGTTATCAGCTGACAAAATCGAACGATATTTTTACATATATCGTGTAATTTGAGCATATATGCCGTACTTTCGGTAATCGGTAATTCTGTACTTTGATAATCTGCTACATTCAAACAGCTATTGTACACATACATATTCCGGGGCCGCAGTACACGTCGCATGATGCAGGCGCATCAATTAAAAAAATTCAGTCGACTGTTGTGACGTAATGGCGCGTTCTAGTAACGTCATGAAGAAGAATAGTTTATTGCATCGAGGCAACTGCCTCATGCGCATACATACATGGCTATGGTATAATATACGTATAATGCAAGATGGCGTACATGGGTAAACTACTAAATATAATAAATTTAGAAACACCACAATCGTGGCAAATAGACAAATAAATTTCAGACCATGCCGCAACCACTAATACATATATCTGTACTTGTATCATACACTCATGTACATCGCACAGTCTCCGCTTACTGATCATAGTGTGTGCTAAGTGTTATATAGCTCGTATTAATTTTAACAATAAATGAGAAATAGACATACATAGACATAGAAATACACATGTACACACACATGTATACATGCACATACATGTACACACATATACGCACATATACACACCCATATACATGTATATCTTCTTTCTAAATGTGGTATAGTATTACATGTCTATATAAGTACATATAGACACATATACATATGTATACATACACATACATAAAACAATGCAACAGTGGCAGCGTCATGGCATGAACGTTCTTTCACTCAAACATGAATACTTTGATCATACATTGTATTCCAATTGTCGTTTTAAATTAATAGTGCACATATAATACATGTATCTACTTTCCACACAAGTATAGGATAATTTAACGAAACAAAGCCTACAAAGCTTACTAGTAGTTAAATATATTTTTTAATTTCGGGAGAGTTTTTATTTTTGGCAAATTCGCTTTAAATCAGCATCACAATAGCGTAAAACAACTAGTCACATGAATAATACAGTCATGTACATTCACATATAATACATGTCATACTGTAAACAAACGGTATATGATTGTATGGTAGGAAATGACATAAATGCACATGTCGACTTGGAGATCAGCGGCGTCCCAGATCAGCCTGCGCATTCGCACAGCCTGTTCTAAGACTGTACTGTGCATTTTATATAAATGTATCTATCAATAAGTATACACAATTGATTTCCAGTTATTTCAAGAATAAATTACTACATATATCTGTTTAGCTGAGATATAATTTCGTTACGTTTATCGAACGCTCTGAAAACGAAATGACCAAGGTTGCTTATATAAGACGCTCTATCTGAGTGAAACAGTGTTACTAATTGTAACATGTTAGGTCTACTTCTATAATATTGGCCGATGTAGCGTACCCTCAAGTCATTGTAGACAGGACATATAAACAAGAAATGAAATTCATCTTCTAACACGCATGGTCTATGCCATCTGCCGGTTTCAACCTCCAGTCTGTGGGCAGATACACGCAGTCTGGTAAGAGCAACTCTAAACTTGTTTACACTGATGAAATCGAGATAGCATTGATATTCAAAAGATGAAATATTTTTTATAAAATAAAGCTCTACTAGATTCATTTATTCTAGTATTCCAGTCCTGAACGAAATTGTCTGTTAAGCGTGGTTTTAATGTTGATAAAAATATTATGACGTCACCCACACCTTGCGTTACGTATGCGTTGGCTTGGCCCCGGAATGAACATTGTCTACAACCATGGTCAAAAAGCACGCACCGTACGTTTGAATACGGCCGCGACGGGTGTCGAACAACGGCAGTCACGTAACATTACATGTTGTAACTGCCATATTGAATGTAAAACTGGCCACGATGTACGGCACGGTGATTGCACCGTGTGTACACCAACACTTCAGCAGTTTGACTTCACGCCTTGTTAGAAAGTGGTATGCAGGCAATTATCTGGTAAAGATAAATACGCGATATCGTAACCTGCATATTGGATTTCAATATGGCCGCCGTTTAGAACATAATTATATAGTCCATGCATATTTTAGCGGTGAGGCAAAGGTGGTAAATGGGGTCGGCACGCTATTTTTTCTTTGACCAATTGTCTTACCTTCTGATGCTTATATTCAGCAGGTATGTCCATCTCAATTCATGGAACTCAAAGTAAAAATGGCCACCGTATATTCGTATGTTGCTTCGTATTCGTATGTTGATATTATATTTTTCTTTCATCTAAGTTTGTGCTGCTTACCATGCGAATATTAAACGATTGCACTAGCAAGGTATATGATCACGTGCTTACAACAACAACAACAAGTACTGAAACTTCCAGAAGCCCTCCGATTGAAAGTACGTATTCCTTTATTTTTTCCTTATTATGTAACGGATTTTAATGAAATATTGCGCATCAAACGCGTCACGTTAAGCTGCATTTGGTGGTCTCTGTACTTTGGCCCAAACTTCTGTCGTTTTTGCAAAGAATAGATTTTCGATTCTTCGCAAAAACGACATACGTCTGTGCCGAACTCTCGGGACAAACAAATGCAGCTCATGAAGACGCGTTTGCTGCGCCATATTTCATTGACAATCGTTGCATATTAAGGAAAATATCAAATCAAGTACATGTACAAATGGGGGGGGGGGGGGAAATCCCAAAATCAGAACTGAATATTTCCAATAAAAAGCTATATATTCAGCACTGAAATAAGAATAATCCTGATCTGATGCCAGGTCCTCGCCACACCAGAATCATTTGGCCTCCTCCCAAAAGTGTAGGATCAGCAATAATCTTACTACTTTTATAATGGGCAATAACTCAATTAAACTCCCAGGTAACAAAAGAGCCAAAGATAAAAACTTACCTGAAGGCTAAACGAGGCAAATCGTGATTGCTACAAGGAGGAACCCCTACCGTTAATTTACGCCGTCGAGCTCACCCGACCAACCACCCACTGTTACTAACGTACGCACGTAGCACGTACATGGACTAACGTTACATCCGCGGTTACCTATCGGCGAGGGGATAAGACATATGTTACTGTTTACATATTTGATATTTAAGGGGGTAAATGCGAGGGAGCGCTAGCGACCGTAGCAATTTTCCCTTAAAAATCAAATATGTGAACAACAATAACTTTTACATACGTACCGGATGAGTTGGCGACAGTGTCATAATGAGCGCCAATCCCCATAAGGTTGTCCTCCTCCGTGCCGAACTTCTTTCCCTTGAGCAGACCAATAACGTTCGTGAACGTTTGCTGTAAATGATAATACAAACCTCATATGAGACACGCCGTTTGATTGTGTACCTTCGGACATCTGCATAATTGCATGAAATACGTTTACACAATTTACAATATTTTCCGTATATGGCGGCAAAAGTTGACAACAATTATATTCCGCATGTACTCTGAAGATTTTGTCAACCTTTGACTTTATTTAGGAAAAATATTGTAAAGTTTGTAAACGTATTTAATGAAATTACGCAGATGTCCCAAGGTACAAAATCACATGGCGTGTCTCATATGTAGATCAAGATCAACCTGTGCATCCGCCATTGCCTGTCAATAGCGTGACGTTAGTGACAACGACGATGAACGTCATGTATTTTTATGACGTCAAACAAACTTTAACGAATAACAACGTCGTGCGACGTCACGCGGGGCTGATGTAATGTACAGGGATATAAAAGCAATACGTTGAATGGCAAATCAGCTTTGAAAAGTTATTCCTGATCTGCACCCACTTAATGGTATTCGTCTATTAATATGCGTATTGTCCATCTAGTACTTGCATATTGTATGGAACGCCAAATCTACATGAACTCAAATAATTAATGCTAGCTCTAAATAATTAGAGCTAGCATTAAATATTTAGAGCTAGCATTACATATTCAGAGCTAGCATTTGCGTTTATGTAGATTTGGCGTTCCATAATATGGTGACTATGTAAATGTCTTATTCCCGTTGAAATAATTGTGTATCGGCTGTATGTCAACTTAGTTGGTGTAGTCCACCAAAATATAACGCAAAACACCGCTCATAGCCATGTTCAATCGTACAGCGCATGCTGTTTGACCATGGCTGTAGACAATGCTCATTTCTGGGCCAGGCAAACACCTACGTAATGTATGTGTTTCATGACGTTACCAGAACGCGCCATTACGTCACCAGACAAGTTCACAACGGTCGCACTGAAATTTTGAAACTGATGCGGCTGCTTCACGCGACGTGTACTGTGGCCCCGGAATATGTATGTGCAAGTCAGCTGTGTGAATGGAACGGGTTATCAAAGTACCGAAAGTACTGCACATATGCTCAAATTGCATGATATTACCGACGGAAATGTTTTCTAAAAACATAATTGTATAATATATAATATATATTTAGCTATTTCGTACTTGTTAAACGTTTTGTGCGAAAACCGACTCTACCGCAGACCATAGTTGCAAAGATGCATAGAACAGTCGAATAATTTGTTGTGGAAGTGTAGCAATGTCACTGAACGCGAACAAAGCGATTGTATCAAAAGCATGTTCGTTCGCCACAAATATCGTTAAAGGTAAACAGTATTTTCCTCCGACTCGAGTATATGTACACTATTGGTGAACAATACCTGTGACACCGTTGGTGCAGCGAAGTTGTGGTATTCTTTCTCTAACCCATATCGCTCAAACTCTGCATATATGAATTCCTTAGCGGCCATCTTGTACGCCATGTTTGTGGAATGATGCCTTGGACTGGACAAGTACTGCTCAATGGTTGTTCGCATGTAGTTTATGTCGGCAGTGTCGCATAATGCACCTGAGAGTATCACAAAAACGCATAGTTGCGGGTAGTAACACGCAACTAAAAATACTCGGTGAGACAGAAACGTCACTATTGTTTATTCCACGTAACTACAGCCAATGGGTTTTTTGGCCAAATAAGCTTAAGTATATATTTGTTTCAACAAAATAAAAATGTTGCCTGTCTCAATCGTTTTATTTAACTAAATTCGGTCAAATTTTATTGTGAAAAAATGGAGGAGAGTGGTTAACATGACAGGTGTGACATTTATTCTGAAAAAATGACACGAAACCTGGTGAAATAGCACGGAAATGATCTAACTAAGAAAACATAAGTTAAACGGTTCGATCCCCGGCCGCGGTGAGGCCGATTGTTTATTGTAATTTTTTCTGATGTACATATATGCGTATAAATAAAAATAAAATATAAATATATCTACGGAATGACTATATAAGGAATCACAATATTTGTCATTTAATATTTTATTCTCTTTGCTACATGTACATGTACAAATACAATGATATGATTATACATACAGTTCATTAAACATAGTACAGCTGTTCTGTCAGTTCAACAAAAACATGAATACATCATAGTCTGTATAATTAACCTAAGAATACATGTATACATGTAACATTGAGTTTTTAAACTAAATATAGGAGTCTATATAGGGCATATGGGTTGTGAGATTGGCATAGGTCGGAGAAGAAAATGTCCAAACATGGGGGACGGGTGTCAAATAAATGGTCCGGGCTCATATATTTACATTCGTTGGTTCTTATATCAAATGATTGTGTCTACGTATTGTGTTCTATAAAGTCACTCCATTTTGAATTAAATGTATCTAGTTTATTCTTAATAGTGGCAATAGTTTCTTCTATTTTTATTGTTTGCTTCATATATGTGTTAAAGCGGCCTATCGATGGCTGCGTTTCATCGTATTTGCACCTATGCATTAAATACTTTGCTAGAAGAATTAGGAAGCTTATAATCATTGTTTTATTTTTGCAGTCGACCTTCAACAAAATGATATGTTTGCATATGTTAAATTACTATTGTAGTCTAGTCTACTTGTTTGTAATAGTATGTTGATATCCGACCAAAACGATTGTATGACAGTGCATTCCCAAAACATATGCTTATTAGAATCCACATTCATATGACAGAATTCACATAAGTTTGAAGGTTTAATTTGCATTTGAATAAAAAGCCTTTGTTTGGAATTATTCTCATTAGATATTTGTACTGAAACGCACGAAGTTTTGTGCTCATTGTGCTTTTATATGACAGTGAAAAAATACCTTTCAATTCGATATCTTGTTTATTTAACTCACTTTCCCATTTAATTATATGTGTTTGCTGTGTTAATTTCATGTTTTCAATCTGTATATTATATAACATTTTAATAATATGTTTTGATGATAAACATTGATTTATTTTGTATTTCTGTGTTTCATTATCCAATGGCACGGTTTTCATTTCTATTTTCCATTCGTTTTTAATATTACCTAATAATTTGTAATATCTTAAGAAATCTCCATTATTTATGTCATATATAGTTTTAATATCGTTGAAGCTGTAAAAGTCTTTTATTCTAAAATCATATATGTGTTTTAAATACATTATACCTCTATCATACCAGTCTTTATAGAAGAAGGTTATATTTCTTTCATTTTTTATGTTTGAGTTATGCCATAATATTTCATATGATATGTTGGTATATGAATGCTTATAATTGATTTTGCACCAAGATGTTAACATATTGTTTAGAAACGAATATTGTTTTACAAGATGTTTTGTGTCATTTGAATTTAGATTGCTTTTAAATAGTACATTACCACCATATTTACTTAGTTCCTTAGTATATGCTTTTTTTTTAATGAATTCTGATTATCTTTTAAGCGTTTTATCCATGAACATTTTAGTGAATTGATGAATGCATGTATGTTAATCATTTTCAAACCACAGTTTTCATAGTTTTGTATTATAGTGTTTCATGCTATTTTATCGGGTTTACCATCCCAGAGAAATGTGTACATTATGTCATTAATCTGTTTGATTGTTTCTTCAGCCGGGTTCTCTAGGACTGTCAGTGGGTATGATAGTTTTGGTAACGAGAAGGTCTTTAATACAGTTATCTTGCCAATTAATTTCAAGTTCCATTTTTGCCAGTTTGTTAAACAGTTTTGAAATGACTTAATTTTTGGTAATACATTTAGTTCATGTAGCTGTGTTTTATTGTTTGTGAATATTATTCCAAGTGTTCATGCATGGTCGTTTGACCACGTATATCGATTGCTATTACACCATTGACTTGGGTTATGCCTAAGTTCCTCAATCTTTCATGCTGTACATTTTGATTTATTAAGTTTTAGACCTGATATTATTGAAAAAGTGTCTAGTGTGTGTATTAGTTATTTAAATCAATTTTCAGATCCATCAAACGTGAAGCTTGCATCATCTACGAATATTGTTTGTTTTATTTCATTTTCACCTAAAGATAAACCTTTTATTTCTACATTTGCATCTATTTGTCTCGATAAAATCTCTATACAAATAATAAAAATGTATGCTGATAGCGGACAACCCTGTCTAACACCTTTTTTAACACTGAAACAGTTTGACAAATTGCCATTATTCGAAACACAAGTTTTTGCATCGTTATAGAATAGCGATATCCATTGTATTAATGAATTACCAAAGTTAAGATTGTTGAGGCATTTAATTATAAATCCATGATCTATGCTATCAAAAGCTTTCTGGAAATCTGCAAAGAAGATTAAACCTGGTGTATTATTTTCATTAGCTTCATTTATTATTTCTATGAGTGTCCGTACGTTTTCTCCTATATATCTACCTTTCATAAACCCCGTTTGATTCATGTTGATTATTGTGTTTAATACCTTTATTATTCTGTTACCTATAACTTTTGTCGCGATTTTATAATCTACATTCAATAGCGAAATTGGCCTCCAATTATCAATTGAGAGGGTGTTTTTATCTTTCTTTGGCAGTAACGTAATGATCCCTTGTTTTTTTTAATTCAGTTAGAGATCCATTTTCGTATGAATAATTTATCGATTTTATATAGTGCTCTTTTATATCATTCCAATTTTTCATTTCTTTTATTGCTGCTACACATTCATACTCGTTTATGTAGCCTTCAGAAGACTGTTTTTCATTTTCGTTTAGTTTGCGATCAATGAAGTTGAAAAATGTATCATTGTTGTGATTTATATTAGTATCTTGTTCATAAATATGCATATAGTAATGTTCAGCATGATTAAGAATATCTGTTTAGTTATTTTCCATTTTTCCATTTATCATCAGTTGTTTAATTGATTTTTGTTCATATCTCTTTTTTTCCAAGTTTACAAAATATTTCGTATTCTTTTCAGACCCTTCGACCCATTCAGCCTTCGATCGTAATAGTATTCCCTTTATTTTCTCATTAGTCATTTCAGTAAGTTTGTTTTTTTCGACATTTAATTCATCTAATTTATGTAGATTGTTTGGATCGTGTGATAAATTTTCTTCTAACCTTTTTATATTAAGTACTATTTCTTTTTCATTTGCTCTCTCTTTTTTTTTCATACTTGAATATTTTATTGATTCATTTCTTATTGTTCCTTTTATTAGTTCCCACATAGTATTTGGATTACATCCCGTATTTTCATTTATTGTTTCCTGAATTGATAGTTTAATTTTTTGTTTGTATTCTTCTTGTAGCAATATACTATTATTTAGTTTGAAATATCCTGGCCCTCTTACTATTTCGTTCAAATTTAACTTTAGCGTTACTGCTGAATGGTCAGACAAAAACCCAGGTACTATTTCACAGTGTGTTACTGCATTTAGTAAATTAGATGATATTAGGAAGTAATCCAGTCTACAGAATATTGGTGGTCTATGATTAGAATGCCAAGTGAAATGCTTACTGTCTGGATTTCGCAGTCTAAATATGTCATATAAATTATTATCGTTTATTATGTCATTTACTTTTTTTGAATATCCTTTGTTTGTATCTTTTCTTCCATTTATTTTATCTAAATTAAAATCAAGAAAATATTAAAATCGCCTCCCAAAACTAGGGTTTCTCTTATTCTCAATAACTAAATGTTCCAGTGTTGTAACAAATGCTATGTCTTCAGTATTGGGCCCATACTTGTTTATTAATACTAATGTTGTATTGGATGTACATATATTTAGCAACTGTAGTCGTCCTGCAATTACATCTTTGTATTCTATAATATCATATGAAGTGTTTAAATTAAGTAGGATTCCGATTCCTGTGCTATTGGAGCTGTTACCAGAAATAAATATTTCATTTTTCCATTCGTTTTTCCATTGGTCTATACATCCATGTGTACAATGAAGCTCTTGTAGAAAGCATATTGATTCAACCACGAAAATAGTTTTGTACGTTTGATTGTATCCCCAAGCCCGTTTACATTGAAGCTACATAAGTGTGTGTCCATTGGTTGTATTGTTTATATTTTTGCATTCACAAACTACATGATTACTATACACAATATTGTATTGGCATATAACGAATAGTGGCCGTTTCCATGAAGTATCACATATAGGATGGTTAGTTTTACATTCATATAGGCTAGGATATAGTATATAGGGAAGAGGTCGGTATGGGTAATGTGTAGTAATAATTGAAATAGGTTGCATTCGGATTGAGGAAAATGCATTTACTACTCAAAGGTCAAAATTCAATAATATATATGTTTCATCAGTGATGAAGGATGTCAATGTTTAAACAAATATAACAAAAAATGAGACTGCGTATGCCTCAATCAGGCCACACATGTGTGCATACCGGTTGTGTCTGGCGACTCGTATATGTTACATGTATTTTACGATGTGAATAACTGCTAATTGAGACGCACAGTCGTCAATAATTAACTACATATGTATACCAGTTGGAAGATCGCTGTATGTACCCATCATATAGAAAAAACACCTTATCAGGAGCTGGATGTTACGAGTACACAGTCAAATATATCAGCTGTGTTTTAATAATGTTGACCTTGTGAACACACGCACATATGCACACAGACACCCTCCCGCACACACCCACGCGCACGCACTCTCTCACACACACGCACACACGCGCGCACACACACACGCTCACACACTCAGCTCACGCACGCATGTACACAAGTAAGGTCAACATTATATGCAAAAACTTAACACGTCTTTTTGTTCATCCATATCTGTTGATTGTTTTCGTTTGTGAGCAGAATATGTTTGTGTGTTGTATATAATATCAACTTCTTTTTTATTTTATTTAAATGCAATTATGTTTGCTTTTAGCGAAATATTTGCGAAATAAAAGCAAACATGTAATACAGATATGGATGTTCATACACAACATTATATCCGCTTGCAAATAGGTAAACATGTTGATACGTCGTTTCTTAGATAATGGTATTATGAAATCCTGTCACCAGTATAGATCCAGCATACATGTATAAGTGCTATGCGGGTTGTTGAGAGTTTATCCGACATGTCTGCTACAGTTTCCATACTTTTCTAAAAACACACCCCAGTAATGCACAGCGGCAATGTGTCAAGCTAACAATAATTTAAAACTGTGGAATAATAAGCATGTCATTATACAAGTTATTTTTGATCAACTGTTCGTAGTTTGTTCACCGTCTCTGAAAGGTACTCTAAATAATATATAATCAGTGCAGGCTCGTATCAGCATGCAGTCTGATCAGGGCCTACACCATTCTCCTGTCAAGTATTTGACATTGCTTCACATGTTTGAGATAATAAAAACATCTACAGTACCTGTATTCCTACAACAAGAATGACCCAAATTAATACCGTATATAATGAAAAACAGATGTCGTAAGGTCCCATCTCTCAGACGGTGGCTATTTATATAGACCTTCCAACTCTCACAGTTCGAGAAACGAAAACAAATTTCGTCTGCTTATATTTATTTTTATCACTTTTTTTAATGAAATATACTTTTTGACGGGACATGAAAATCGTCTCCAATGGCGGCGACTCTCGTGTGCTGCCAAAAAACACACCCTTGTTACGATGTTCAAAGTAAGAGTTCTACACCAGACGACAAATTTCATCCAGCGCAATATAAAGGATTAAATGGTGTTTGTTTGCCAATAGTGATATGATGGGAAAGAAAAAAAAAAGATACATGCCTATTTAACTGGTTATTGTTAGTGGTGTGGATCTTGATCGGCATGCGCATGCGCGCACTCCGTTCAGGATTCACTACACTTCTGATCTGTAAAAATATTATTTCGATGTCCGACAATCTTAGCAGACTAAGTAGTGCATATTCATGGACCGTTAATGTTAACGTGGATTACTCTTCAATCAACCGGGGATGTTTTGATAATTGCATGTATGTGACATGCAACCAGTATAAATCCAGCAGATTGTCGTTATATGTCGGATTTGTCTATTTCCGTGTTCATAATACTATAATTTATGATAAGAAACTGACATGGGATGCATAATAATAACACCTCACAATAGTAGGCAGCGAAAATGCTTCGTCAAAACATCAATAGCTTAAACTGTAGAAATAATACGCATGACATTATACACACTATTTTAGTTCAACTATTTGAAGATTGGTCATCGGCTGGGGAAAAAGGGCACTGAGACGCATTTAATCGGTGTAGTCCCGAATTAGCATGCGCATTTGCGCAGTCTGATCAGGGCCTACGTCGACCTACTGTAAAAGCATTGCCATTGTCTCACGTGTATACGACTTACTTATATTCTTACAACACGAATGATCAAAATGTATAGCTTATACAATTACTACAAACGGCATAAGGTCCCTTTTCCCAGACGGTGCCCATTTATATTGTCAATAGTGAACGGTTATTCGTCTGCCGAGAAACATGTTTTGTCCTTCTTGATGCGACAATGAAAGCACAAAACAATATACGCTTGGCTAACTGGTTACTTATTGTTAGTGCTGTGGTTCCAGATCAGCATATGCACGTGCACACGCTAATCAGGCCCCACGACACTATCTAGGCTTGTAGAAAATATTTTGCTATTTCCGATAATTTAAGCAGGCCGTGTTTGTCATGTATTATCATATGTTGTAGTTTTCAGGAGTAATTGGTAGTATATGTGTTATTCTTGAGACTCAGATCAGTACGCTATATCCAACAGAGATAATACAGTGCGTGTGTATGTGTGTAAACTACAGAGTTATGGTTATTGTTTACATATTTAATTAATGTTCGGCTAACTAGCGCCCATTTCTCGGACTGTCTCTCCGGTTTGACGGAGTTGCGGGCCCTCTTGCTGGCCACGGCATATCTAGCCAGTGTTGGTAGTCGTTGTATAACACTGTTTTCAGCTGATTTGTTTTTGTAATGTATTTTATAACACAATTTCGTGTGAAAACAGTTTCTACCTCGTCGGGCATTTGTCTTTTCACGGACATCATCACTTGTTGGTTCAAATTGGTCAGGTCCTCATTGATGTATATTCCGGTACCTTTCAGTTTGCGTCGGTTACGGAGAATGTTTTCCTTCACAAGTCTCGAATGAAGACGTACTATTGTCTCCTGGCTTCCGGCTGTAAATTGTTTCGTTCGGTGGGCCAAATCGATATCTTCTGTCCGCAGACCGATGTTCAATTTTTCACATAGGGTTTTGATTACAATGTTGGTGGTCTCTACCGCGGTTTCATATGCATTTCCACTGACGATGCCGTGTATTCTGATATTATTCAGTCTACTGTACTGTTCTGAGTCATTCTGATTTTTTGTCATTTGATCGTCAATTTGGTTAATTCTTTTGTTCAGTGTTTCCTTTTCTTCTTTATGTTTAAGAACTTCCTTTTGAAGGTTTTTTACTTCCGATTTCAGCTCTTCTGTTTTGGCTTCTTTGTGGTATATTCTGTTTTCTAGAATTTCTCGTCTATGCACAAGTGAGTTCAACAGTTCTTCTTTCATTTTTGTTATCTTTTCCCGTAGAACACTTCACAGCGAGCCGTCATTTTTCATCACCATTTCTTCGAGTTTTTTGTCGGTTTTACCTATTTTATTTATGACATTTGTAAGTTTTCCGTTTACTTCTTTCAACTGCTGTCTAATTTCTTTCATCTCGGATTTAGTCAGTTTGTCGTCATTGGTGTTGCTGAACAATTCGTCTATTTTGTGTTCCTGTTTTGCCAGTTTCTTTGATTTCTTCTTTGTCTTTGAATTTGGTTGACTTTCGTTTATGTCTACGGTGCTGGCATGTAGTTCACTGGTGCTCGATTGTTCGATTCTTTTACGCTTTTCGGTTTTGCCTTTTTCATTACTGCTTTCCGGCTGCTGGTTCATTTCTTCTGTTTGTTCGACTTGCATGTTTAATACTTATGTCCGTTATTGCCTTCCGTAGTTTTTATATTCGGACAGAGCTTTGTGTTTACCTATTACGTTTACGCTATTGGCATGAATAGGCTTCCGTAGTAATTACAATGGAATACTAACACAATTCGAACAATAGGTGGTGCTGTGGGCTGCACGTTTCAAACAATGGCACTACAATAGCACTATACCATAATAAAATGTGGCGGCCTCCATCGATAAATTCAAATCACAAAAATTCATCACAACATCAAACTGCACCAACATAATGTAATATTTCACATACCATCCGTTTCCTCATTCATTCAGTCATATAAATTTTAACACATTAATTTTCCAATCCTAGATCCATTTTATTAGTCACATTTACAATCCGCGATCTTAACTACATTATCACTAGTAAAGGGACATTGGAGAAACTGGAATCACAATATTTACTTACCGATCAGCAGCAGCAGCGACAGGGTTGAGATTACGTGAAACCGCATGCTCGTTTTACAATGGTCTGTATAGAGTCAAACGTCTGTAGAATATATGCACGGTATATATGACAGACGATAATAAGTTGCTGGATGTTAATCGATGTGTCCCAATATAGGTAGACGACGTGTTCGTGTATAATAGCTACATGATAAAGTGCACATGCACAGGTATCGAAGCGGGAGAGTATACATGCGTTTGCAGAACATGTGTTCATTTTATTTGGTCGAGAGTTCGAACCTCACAAACGCATTACTTTTGTCGATATAATTCTGTTCTTTTTATGAGTTATTGCTGGAGAAGGAAATAAGTGAAACGGCGATGTGACATGATCGGAGAGAACATACTCTTCAAGTACACACATATGAAATGTGCATTCAGTTATTAGCTTTCTTCAAAGGGAGACTCACGTTCTACATGTAATCTCATGCTTTGTAAGAGCAACACGCATAAAATATAAACAAATAATAAAAAATAAAGGAATCAAAATATATTGTACGAAAAACTAAGATTCGAACTCACTACCTACGGCATTGGCATCCGCCACTCTAAGGCCTCGACGACATAAGACTTGATGAGTAATCTCAAAATCAATATTGAAAAGGAATACTGGCACGGGTACCTGTCTCACCTATTCTGTGTTTTGTTTATGACCGGTTTGTTTGTAAACAAGTAGCAAGTTATCGTCTGCGGACTATAACTCCACAACGGAATAAACACTTATGTATCACTGTCGGTATTGTGATACGGTGGGTAGTTTCCGTGATACGGAAAACAATGAAACAATAGATAATTATACAAGCAAACCATATGTATGTGTTCAATAAGTCTTTATGCAGATATATGCACCATATGGTGTTATTTTTTTGCTAGCAGTATCTGGCAAGGCTTAGGAAACGGGATGGGCGAGTCTCTGATCAGACTGTGCGGATGCACAGGATGATCTGGATCTACACTGGGCGCAAAACCCATAAGCCACATTTCTCCAGACACAACCACGTGCTTGCACAATGTCACATTCATAAGAACCTTATGCGCCCAATATGTGAACCTATTGATAATAAATAAACTGTTATTATAAAACCCGCATGTCTCGCCCGCCGAGGCTTTGACAATATACCAAATCAAAACATTTAACCCGGACGGACGTACGTATGCCAATATGCCGACTACATCGCGATCGCGCTGTCCGCGGCAATAAACTATTATTATGAAAAATCAGTTCAACCTGAAATATAAACAGGTAGGTGATTGCTAGAACAGAACATTGTAGTTGTATATTAGTCTGCGCGTTTTCAATATGCACCGTTTTTGTCACAGTAGCTATAGAACAAAGCTGGTGATAGCTGTAACGGTACAATAAGTCTATACTGGTTTAAAACAATGTGTTACATGTACATCTTGTGAGCCGGTGGCTCGTATACATAATATATGCATTGAAAACTCAATCAGCTTTGTATGCATTGAAATTAGATACGCGTGACTTAAAACTATGCCCTGCAAAATAAGTAATGCACCACCTCTGTATATAATATATAAATACATATTATGTATAATTCGTTACCACGAAATAGCAAGTCGTTCCCTCAATTTAACAATTCGTTCCCTCGAATTAACAATTCGTTCCCACGATATAACAATTCATTCCCTCGAAATAGCAATTCAAAATGACAATTCGTTCCCTCAATTAAACAATTCGTTCTCTCGAATTAACAATTCGTTCTCTAGAATTAACAATTCGTTCCCACGAATGAACAATTCGTTCCCTCAATATAACATTTCGTTCCCACAAAATAACAATTCGTTCCCACGGGAACTAATTGTTAATTCGATGGAACGAATTGTGATATCGTGTGAACCAATTGTTAATCGAGGGAACGAATTGTTAAATTGAGGGAACGAATTGTTGTTTCGTGGGAACGAATTAATACAAAAAAAGAACGTCCCCTGCGGGTCTCCGTATATTCCAGCCTATGAAGCATGTACATGTTTTTATTTTGGCCAATAGAAACGACAGTATGAAAGAGTTGTGAATTCTAATACCCAACCCCAGTGTTACTTGGCTGCCTAATTCCCGCCCCTTCGAAAGCTGCGACTGTCTAATTACCCGGGCATGTCTGTCACTCCACCCTGTCGGATGTGGCAGACATTGGTAAGAGGAAAACAATACAGCACGAAATATACCATTTCAGGCGTTAGGTAACCTCCACCTATTAATTTAAGGAATACAATATGGGCTGTTGCGTTTATTGTAGTATGAAGAAGTTTGGTCCGTTTAAAGTACGCTGAAACTATTGAGCAGTGCGTGATGTGGTTCATTACTTACTTTGAATGGGCTATAAAATTGCGTCTCAATGTTGCACGGTATGCACACATACATAACATGTGACAAATATAACTGCAGGTATTTGTCATGTAGTGCATACTGTTATGTAATCTTACAGCCATATCTGTTGTACTTTTGTGGTGTTCGTCTTTCGGACGACACACGGCTCCATTCAAGATTCAAGACGTTTGTGTTAGCCGGAGCTCTAGCAAAACAGGTTTAGAAATGTGTCCTTAAGTGAAGAAAGTTGGCTTAATAAATGTACGACCAGTGTAGATCCAGATCATCTGTGCACCCGCATAATCTTATTTATCCTGTCAACACAGTGCGTATGTGCCGTGAAACACGGTGCCGTGAAACATTTTTAATATCCTGTCAATACGACCTGATCACTGCGTATGAATATGTGTGGTGACTGGTGTTATTTTTGTTTGCATTTAAACGCCAGGTGTAGGTGTTGACGGGATAAGTGGAAGTAGGTTAGTGCCGTGAATGGGAAAACATATCTGGCGCGCCCATCCCGTTTCGTGAGCCTTGCCAGATATGTTTTCCCATTCACGGCACTAACCTACTATTTTCTATACGTATGATCATGATCTCTATTGTTCGCCATTCCAGCAATGAATCTCCATTCATGGTTCTAATTTACTAGCTGCATGTTTGCCGCTTTATAGACAATATGTTGCACTAGATCACTACACCACAGTCTCACGGTAAAGTATTTGTGGAATCACTGGAACGAATTGTTAATTCGTGGGAACGAATTATTATATCGTGGGAGCGAATTGTTAATTCGAAGAAATGAATTGTTAAATTGAGGGAACGAATTGTCATTTCGTGGGAACGAATTGTTGATTCCAGGGAACGAATTGTTATATCGTGGAAACGAATTGTTATGGAACGAATTGATATTTCGTTGGAACGTATTAAAAAAAAAATCAATGTCCCCTGCGGTGCTCTGTAGTATAGCGTATAAAGTGGGACTCGCTTGAACGGTATCAATGCATACGCGAGCACAACTGCAACATAACAGGACTACACAACGAAACATTTTCCCGGAATGACGTCCAAGTTCCTCTTATTGGACGCGTTTATTTGAAAATAGTCGACGGTCAAAATAACCCTTATGACAGCAACATCTCTGTTTCGTGTAGTCACGGACATAGACGAGTGGTGAACAGTGTGACACTTATCAATCTGAGTCTGTGTATAGTGTACAGGATAATCCGAGACTACACTGGTCGCAGCGGTCATAAGGTGTATTTTGTGCAGCGACGACTCGGATGTAAACACAACTACATGTATATACGGTAACCGTTGTAAATTACCACAAGCTTACGTAGCTAATTGGTTAACGGGCATATTGCGATTCATGGCTTATTCAGTCTCTGTGTGTATATACATGACCATATAGAATGGGCATAACTCGAGCATACTATACTACAGTGCATGTGTGGTTATTGTTCCTGTATCATCTGCAATAGTCCAGTTTTATAATCACAACAGCAACGTACGTCTTTGTTCAAAACAGTTGTTTATGTGGTTTGCGAGTAATTTGGTGTTCAGAGTTCATCATGTATTTAAACTTTTATCATCGGGTAAAGTAGCGAGCACCACATTCTCGTGAATTTGGTTCAGAAACGCATTTCTAAGATGTCTATAGCCAAATCTAAGAAATGTCTCTAAGACATGTACCTTATGCTCGACAGGTTACAGGCTTTTTAGGTTCTGTGTTTGATTGGTATCACTGGCTTTCTGTATCTACCTAGTTCCAGAGCTAGGGATCGTTTCACTAAACAGTTTAGTCGTACGAAGCTTAGTGAAACTGGGCCCCTGGTGGGTAAGTAGCAGCAGCCGATTTCACCAAAAATTGCAAAGTATACTTAACTAGCAAAGTATACTTTGAGGGAGTAATCATTTATTTTTCCCGAAATGCATTATTTCATATAGAACTAACAACTGCATATATTTGATGATTAAAAGTATGCAGAATTATTATACTGAATTTATTACATTATCACAGCCAAAATGGCTGTGATAATGTAATAAATTCAGTACATGTGTATATTAAAAATTAATAAATTTATCCTTAAATTGAAACTTTCTCCCTCAAGGTATACGTTGCTAGAAAAGTATCCTTTGCAATGTTGGTGAAATTGGAGTAGACTGTTACTTGAATGCTAAGGGACAGTTCAGATAGTTTATTTGTATGTAAGCCCGTAAAGTTGGAGAGATCTGCAGCTGATCGTGTCAATATGTCTTTGAAAATGCCGTTGTCACCTGTTTCATAAGATCAAGGTCATAAAAGTTCAAAAGGTCACATTCCTCTAATATGCGTTTGACTTCGCGGGACCACGTGATTCTGTAATGCGACGCATAGGTCATATCCCATTTAAATACCATCTGGGGAATTCTGTGTTCTTCCAGCTTGCACAGTTTGCACCATAGTATTGTCATTTCACATTTTCTTCGGATACGTGGAGACGTCCAGCCAGTGTCGACATCTATCAAAAGTAACGGGGTCTGCCTCACAACTCCCAGGAACGTACGAAACGCCTTATCAAGGTGCATGATCACGTTGTTACAACAACAACAACAGGTACTGAAACTTCCAGTAGCCCTCCGATTCAAAGTACATATTCTTTTATTTTGTCCTTATTGTGTAACGGATTTTTATGAAATATGGGGCCTCAAATGCGTCTGGTTAAGCTGCATTTGGTGGTCTCGGTACTTTGGCCCAAACTGCTGTCGTTTTTGCGAAGAATCGATTTCCGTGTCAGTGGGCCAAAACTTCTGTCGTTTCTGCGAATAATCAATTATTCGCGAAAACGACAGAAGTTTGGGCCAAAGAACCGAGACCACCAAATGCAGCAGTATTATTCTTGCAAATAAAGTATTTTATTTCGTTTAACAAAAGACAACACTTTCATCATTCAATGTAACGTGTCATTATTTTAACTTGGTACAGAAATTGGTGATTTTTAGCTCACCTGAGCAAAGTTCATGTGAGCTATTCTTATGGCAAAGTGTCCGTCGTCCGTCGTCCGTCGTCCGTCGTCCGCGAACATGTTCAATCATCTTCTTCTCTCGAACTGCTGAGCCGATGTTGGTCAAACTTTACAGGGATGATATATGGGTAATGCCATTTCAGATTTGTTAAAATGAAGGTCATCGACACTCCAAGATGGCCGCCGTGGAAAAGTAGGTCAAATTCTTAAAAAATCTTCTTCTCACGAACCGCAGGGCCGATTTTGACGAAACTTTGCATGAATGATCGATAGTTAATGCTGATTCAGATTTGTTCATATGGTGGCCCCTGGGTCAAAAATGGGCGTGGCGTGGCCCGAGGGGTCAAATATGTGTCAAATTTTATTTTTGACCGAATATGGTCATATAATATATAAAATCGAAGGTATCGACTAGTCGATCACTCTGGAGCATTTTTTTGTCTAAATCAGATGATTTAGTCATCCAAGATGGCCACCGAAAGGTAAAAAGGTTGTTCTTTTACTAAAGATTTCAAACGTATTCTTCTTGTGAACTGCTTGGTCGATATTGGCCAAACTTAGCTGTAATGGTCTGTGGGTGAAGCCTGTCCATTTTTGTTAAAATGGAGGTCATCACCAAATCCAAGATGTCCGCCGTTGAAAAGTAGGTCAAATTGTCAAAAAATCTTCTTCTCACAAACCTCCAGGCTGATTTCGACGAAACTTTGTATGAATGATAGATGCTTAACGCTGTTTCAGATTTGTTCATATGGTGGCACCTGGGTCAAAAAAGGGCGTGGCCCGAGGGGTCAACTAGGGATCAAATTTAATTTTTGACCGAATATGGTCATTTTATATATCAAATCGAAGGTATAGCAGTAAATCACATGCACATTCGCAATATATGTTAGATCAGAAGGTACCAACACATTCTGTGGAACATTTGAAGTTGTAAGTGAAGAGTCTTTGTGAAATCAAGATGACCACTATGGAGGCTTTTAGGTGAGCGATACAGGCCCATTTGGGCCTCTTGTTGTAAATTTTAATAGTTTTGTTTGTTTTATTGTTTCAATCGTTACCCTAACAATCAAACTAATTATTATAGGTAATACTTTTTTGGGCAAAATACATTATATTCTGATCAAAGCAAACAAAATTTGCTTCTAAATTAGTTGTATACATCAAAATAAATCTCTTGACTCTTTAAATGGTCAACACATAATAGATGCGCAGTCAAGATATGTGCACACCATATGCCTAAACAGTTCACCAGTCAACATCCATTTGAGGGCGTCTAGCGTTTGCACAGCTCACCGGCTTGCATGTACCGCAAGCTACACTACGCACCGTCCCACTTTACTGTAACTGCACATTTTGGTTGTGCACCCTTTCTTACACGTGCATCAGTCATCAGTGAATCTGGAGCTTGTGGCTTATCAATTTTCAGTGGCTCCAAAACACCATCGACAACTTTCCATCCCCTAAATGTTGGATCTACACCCTCCTCCTTCCCTTCAATTCCTGAATATGTAAGTATACACGTAGGCTGTGGTACCTTGCCGCATCTGATGTTGGTGGTAACTCTTTGGGGTCAACAAAACTGGAACTTTTCGCAACCTTTTCTGTAAATATAATAACGCGTAAGCTGCCCCAGCACTACTCTCGTGTCAGCTTTGTACTGGCACTGTAGGGCGGACTATCCAGCCTCTACAATCTGTTTCTTCGTCATCTCTCCAGAAGTCCCAAATCCAAACACCTTTGATGAGGTGTCACATCCTAGAATTGCATGGAGAAACAGGATGTTGCAGCAGATGCCTTCTCCTAACTTGCGCTTCCATACAATATTTTGCTTCGTGTTGCGTTTCGGACCAGTGAGAACTATATGCTGAAAGAGCCCATCTGCATATGGTAGCACATCAGTACCAGCAAATCGGTATCATCCCCAACAAAGACCGTCGTTTCGTTGCTGCGTACCTCACAACGGTTTTCACAATAAGGACATCGGCAGCACTCGATGTGTGCAAGACTTCAATGCCAATAGATTGAAATGTCTCGCTCAGTAGATGAACGAATATTTGTTTGTTATTCTTGTTTGCAAGAAATCTGGCTTTCTTCCAACGCGCATTCATTGTCTCACTGAATTTAACTTCGGTTCCGATAGGTCCACCTGTGCGTCGTTGATGTGTATTGTACTTAGTACAAGGTTCACCTACATAACCATCGAATACAATTTTTGCTTGCCCGTACTTTGACACTACAAACTCCACATACATTGCACAAATCTGACCATAGCTATGCCCTTTTGGCCATGGAAGCCACTGCAATAGGCACACTTCATATATCACATACGTGTGATGAACATCAGGTAGCTTGCTGTCCATATGAATGGCTTACGAATCACTTCTTTCATTGTAATGAGTAATGAAAATCGGTAATATGACGGTAATTAACCCATTTCATATCATATACACAGTATTACGACACATTCCAAGCGATGTGTAACTGCACATTTCTTGACCGCCCATGTGAACCATCCGAAATGGACGGTCCAATGCTCGATCACAACATCTTGCGGCGGTCGACCTGGAATGAAATAAAGCAATACGGTATATATGTGTATACGATATGAAATGGATCAATAGGACGAGTGTATAGTGTTTAATACATTAAACTTGTTGTATACTATTTCTCATAATGTTTTATGGTTATCTGTACAAAGTGTATTTTAATTTCATAATTAATAATCAATAATCCATTTCATGCCAGAGACGGAACACGACACTTACATTGTGCATGCGATGTACGTGTACAATATGACTTTAAATCGGTCACTGTGACCGTCCCGCCAAAGGAGTGAGGGTCAGAGTGAGCGATACCAAGTCACATGACTGACAACGAATGCGGACCAGGTGATCTGTATATGCTATGAACTAGATACAAAAATAAATATTTTTAGGGCATTTTTTTTTATTGTATCAATTAAATATTTCTTTGCTAGATGTGTAATATTTATCCCAATCTCATGCCAGACAAAGACTAGTTTGATATGTACGAAATGTGAATAGCAATTGTTCACTGCTACCGTCCCGATAGGATGGTCACGATGGGCAGCCACTAGTGGCACGCTACACACGAAAACGGATATGCAGTGGGATTAAGGGCTTTGTTTATGGCATGAGATTAGTGAAATGCTTACACATGATATACGATGAGTGTATTTATCTGGTGTATATTGTACAGATATGCGTCGGTCTTCGTAATACTTGATACTCATGGTTTATTTTACCCGTTTCATGCCAGATACAGTAAATAACAACCTTTCCCGTCTCTCCAACAAGCATGAGCTGAAATCGCGCACTGAGACTGACGACCGGGGGGGGGGGGGGGGGGGCGATGTACAAGTGTACGACCACAGTCCACACGACATTTGGGGAAACCGGTAATGGATCGAGCTCACACGGATTGTATGTAGTATGAAACTTTTTTTAATAAGTCTTTTGTCAGTAAACATAACTTTGAATTTGTCATTATAGTCCATTGCTATAAATTCTGGATATAGTCTGTATATTGCATTATTAAACAACAGTCTGATACAAGAGTATAGTGGGCAAACAAAGCAAAAGTGGGTCTCTGTTTCTACCACGCCCAAATCACAGAACATGCATAATCTATCGTCTACTGCTAAATTTCTGAATCGGCCAGTTTCTAGTCTGAGGGGGAGTACGCCACACGTTAGCTGTGCTATAAATGAACGCAAACTTTTCGACATAATCATGCTAACATAATTTTCACATGTATATTCGCTTTTGAACAGTCTATACTTTTGAAGTTTTGGTTGATTGTGTAAGTCTATTTTCCACTGGGCTACCTCTATGTCGCGTAATGTTGTTTCCGCATATTGCAGAATCCCGTGCAGAGAGTATAATCCCATTGATCTATTATCATATAGAGCACTGATGTTGAGTTGACTGAATAATATTTTTATGTCCGAACACCAGCCAGGCGCGTGTGCAACATTCCGTATAAATACCCGCTTGGTCAATCGCCGTTCGTCCATTGAGGTGAGTCTGTCCCAGAGGCGGATCATCGATAATGTTCGTCTGATGCCGGAGCTAATCCACCCGCCGTCACCGTTTACCGCTACGTTTGAGGTATGTTTGTATACGCCTAGAAACGCACGTATGGCCCGGTTTTGTATCGTGTCACATTTGTGTTATGGTTTATGTCCCCAGATGCCTGCAGCGTAATCCATTACAGTGGCAACACACATATTGTACAGTTTTGTGTAAGTCGAGAATGGTAAACCCCCAGCACATTTGTATTTGTTGCTAACGCTTCCAAGGGCTCGGCCAGAGTATTGGCTGTTGTTGTAAAATCCAGTGTATATGGAAGTATGCACCCGAGGTATTTGTAGCTTGATGTTTTGTTTACGGTTTGTTCACCAAGTTTAAATATCACTTCAGTTTGTGGCTGGCTCAATTTTCTAAAATGTACAATGTTAGTTTTGTTTATATTTGCTCTAAGTGTCCATTTCAGACACCATCTATTAATGTGATCCAACATGATGTGTAAATTGTTTTCGTTTTCCGATAGGATCACAATATCGTCTGCATACAATAATATACATGTACAGATGGTGTCGTCGCCTATCTGTATACCGAGGTTCATGTCTTTGAGCTCCAACGCCATATCGTTGACGTACGCAGAAAATAACGTTGGTGATAAGACGTCACCCTGCTTGACGCCGCACTCGACGTCAAACCACTCCGTCATGACGTCATTGACCAAAACACAACTTTGTGGCTATTTATAGAGATTTTCCACTGTTTTGCAAAAATGTCCATGTACGATCAAACGCTTTCATCATATCAAGAAAGCATGTGAATGTGGGCATGTTTTTGCCTTTACGGTTCCTTATGATTGAGCATAGTGTGAATAAATGATCGGCACATGAGCGCAATTTCCTAAAACCGTTTTGTTCGTCGACTATAATACCATTGTCTGTGAGGAACCTGTTTAGTCTATTGTTCAAAATAGCAGTGAATAGTTTACTGGTGGCAGGCAACAAACTTATACCACGATAGTTCAATGGGATTCTGGGGGCATTCGTGCTATTTTTGGGGATTGGTTTAATAATAGCATTGCTCCATACTTCGGGTAATAAATCACTCTCAAAATATGTCGTAAACAGTTTGTGTAGTAGGTTTGTTCAATTGCCATTTTTAAAAACGCCGTACGGCAACTTATCCACGCCGGCCGCGGACCCTCGTTTACTGTTATTTATGACCCAAGAAACTTCCGTTACTGTTATTGGCTCGTTTAACACATCAACTACAAGTGCGTGGTTGTCATCAACATTTGCTGCATTCATATGGGCTTCCAGGTTCGGTTTATACCGTTTCACTTCATCGTAAAATGTTTCGTCAAAGTTTGCATTTTCACTGGCCTTGGCTCTGTTAAATAGGAATTGAAAATCGGTCTGCCATGTTTTTAAAACCTCTTTTTCATCAGTCACTGTGTTACCACTTTCGTCTATATTAGTCATAGGTATCGATTGCGTTTTCTTCGGTCCAAGTTGATTTATCTGGTTCCAGAATTTACGTGGGTTTTCGGTCTCTATTGTTTCAATCTCGACGTATTGATTGTGTATACATTTCCGCTTAGTTCGTTTAACCTCTGTATCAAATTTGCGTTGTTTCAGGGTATATTCATTTCTCAGTGTGTCTTTTGACCGTTTTGGCCCTGTGTATTTCAGATATTCACGTTCACACCGACAAACATCTCGCCATAACGTTTCAAGTTTATCATTCCACCATTCCTTTGGCGCGTGCCTATGTCGTCTTATATTTTTGTTTGAAATACGCTTCACACTAGATAGCATATCGCTATAATATAGCTGGCAAATATCGTTATATATAGTGTTTATTTCTTGCTGCTGCAGATGTCGAGTCTCCAATCTATCAATCAAATCACGGAACTCATCGGTGTACAGAAAACCGTCCGGTATACTGCTGCAATCGAATCGTTTACCGTTCAAAGGGCATTCCTGATCATTGACCACATTTATGCCCGGATCGCCACACGAGTTAACGGTCCTACCATAAGCGCCGCCAGTATAATCCCGCGGGCCGATATCGACTGACATGTCTCACAATAGTAGCGTAATTATAATTATATATGTAATTATAAACCCCATGCAAAGTGAGTGGGTGGGGTACACGACTCATTTTGACAAGCTAAACATGGTATTATTATTGACATATCTACACTCTGTAGCTAATGTAATGGTAATTCAGGCATATCATTTCACATTTTCACTAAGACAAACATGCATGACAGCTTTTATGGCCACAGGAAGAAATCTAGCAACTTGACGGAATTGTGATAAGACTGACAAACATGTCTGGCAACCTTGCTGACAGTGTCTGGCAGTCTTATTCTTAGGATGATGGAGGTGTTTCAATGACTAGTTCACTCTTTCTTGCAAAAAGGAATATATTATGAGAGTCTTGACCCACATACTGCATGCCTATGTGTCCTATATTTGTTTGCATTCCAAGTCTGGCAAGTTGACATGTTCATGATGTTTCTCTGACAGCGGCCATGTTTGGCAGATCTGCCAAATCTGACAGATCCTGAGAAGCACATTAAAATTGCTAAATTAAGGCTATTTAATCAGATATTCACGAGGGTTGGTTTGTAAATCCTAATTAATGTGTAAGACGAACATTTACACAAAGTTTCAGACTGTAAATTCCTGTTTTGGTTGATTCTAAGGATAAAATCAAGTTGAAGTGGCGCTCAATTTTGAATGCGAAAACGCCAGCGTCTCCGCATCAAAATTGTCCCATAAAGTTACCAAATCACCGAACCACCCTTGATTACCTGTGTAAATACCAAGATAAATATACAACCTACATATTTGGGATGTGCCATATAGGTTTTGAGCTGTTTTAATGTGTGAAATTATTAAAATTCTCACGGTGATGACGTCATTTCTGACGATCTCGCAAATCTGGCAAGATGGCTGACATTTTTGACAGATTTTCCCGACGCCCAAGCATCATGATTGGTCAAATGACGTCATGTGGTACAGTTTCAGAACCTGTAAATACAACCCAATTGGCTAAGATCGAATGGTTCAGCTCATAAGAGCAAAGGATAACATCTATGTGGCGTATTCTCGCCAGTGACCAGTAGTCGTCACCTGATTGTAACCAGTACCCGTCATGGTCTTGTTGTAGAATAACACTCGGATAATAAATTGAATACCTGAATGAACACATTCCATTGACTCTCCATAACCCATCCTGACACAACAACAAATCGTAAGACCGCTCGCTTGCGTTTGTTACAATATATACAGCACTGTGTATTGTTATTACTGTTACACAGTCATTACTGAATTCTCAAACATTTTAACAGAGGGTCAACAAACCCTTCAGATACCAGACTTTGTATATCAATGGTATGCAAACGAGGCATAGCTTGCTGTACTCAGATATCTCCACATCATGTTGCACCAAATTGTATGCATGTGTTTGTCATATTCTTAGTGGTACGTGTCAAACGCAATAAGAGGTCAAACTGGCGGATGGCTTGTACATACTAAGATGGCTGACATGACAACTCCATGCACGGTGTGAGATATAGTAAGAAGAAAATGTTCACATATGTATGCTATGCCTATATCCATGCACATTTACGAAGCAATTATGCATGAATCATTGGATGATCAGGGGCCCCACTGGTCCTCAACAACGTCATATTTAAACAATTAATGGATTTACATGTATTGAGCATGTGATGCATATGCAGATTATGTTCCAGAAATGTAAATCCATAATTTTTTAAAAATAAATAAATAAAATTTCCAGACGACCCTAAATTTCCACTTAGGAACATTTTAGTCATACGACGTTTGGTGAAACGGCCCCAATTACTGTCATGCCCGAATTATGTTATGTAAAGAGTAACACATTGAATCACTCTGACATTTACAAGGTTTATGATCACGTGGTTACAACAACAACAGCGTCGCCCACTCCAAAGTAAGTATTATTTGATATGTTCCTTAATATGCCACGGATTTTGATGAATTATGGCGCAGCAAACGCGTCTTCATGAACTGCATTTGGTGGTCCGGGTGTTTGAAACAGACATGTGTCGTATTTGAGAAAAATCGATTTCCGTGTCGGAGACAGCTTAACAAGACGCGTCCGATGCGCCATATGTCATCAAAATCCGTTACGTAATAAGGACACCATAAAATAATACGTACTTTGAATCAGATTAAAAACGCCTTTAAAAACGCCTGTCGTTTCATTCAACGCATCGTTTTGACATAGCTTTGTAACGCCGCATATAGCTCGCGCCGCATATAGCACACATGTGTGCATTATGTGGAGATTTTCAACGCATAGAACACTTACTGTTACATTCGTATTTTAATTAATATATACTGTATATACATTGAGCTATATGCGGCAACGTGCGCCGCATAAATCACACGTTAGCTTTATACGGTAGACATGTGCATTGTTCCCGCATAAAGCGCACATTGTTTATTATATATATATATATATATATATTCTGTTTAAAGTTTAATCATATTGCATTTAATGATAGTGATGATATTGAAAGAAAGCAAACCAATGTCTGAATATCCGAAACAGGAAAAATGACATTTTAAACACCCTGACATATTTGGATGAGGTGGGTGTTATAGCCCATTTACTGTTTATCCGGTATGACCATGTCTTTTCGCCGCCTCAGCAACTACATGTAGGCAAAGAGTAATAGGATTGAGATCGGAAACAAATAAGCCAAAGCTGATTTTTTCTCAGAAAATGACCAAAATATCATTAGTAATAACATATCAAAACTCCCCATGAATCACACTGGAACTTAATCCAGGAATCAAGATGGAGTCCAAAATGGCCGCCAAATTGGCAAAAATGTTAACTAGTGCAAAGTACACTATACCAATCAGGAAAACAATGTACCGAAGCATACTGAATATAACTAATGAATCATAATAATGCAAATTGCGAAATGTAATGCAATCAAAATGGCGTCCAATATGGCCGCCAACATCTCTTAACTCTCTAAACTGAGCAAACATGTGGAACATTTGGAATACCTATATTTGAATGTAATATTGGGATTATTAGAAGAATTTACAAATATACAATATATTTAATACATATTTTTATATAGTATGTTATGAAAAATTATATTCAAGATGGCTATCAAATTGCGAGAAATGTCGCAGAATGACATAAATTTGTATATATAATATATAACATTTACCCTAATTACTATAAATAATTTGTTATATGGGTCATTTGGAGATATTTGAACTACTCATACTTTATTTATTATATTATGCAAAATGATATTCATGATGGCCACCAAATTTTGATAAATATCGCAAAATAACTTGGATACGGCAAGTCAGCACAGGGAAATGAAAAAAAAAGACAACACTCACGCTTTAATGTTATTTGTGCTTGAAACATGTCTCAAAGTTGCAGACTTAGTTCATTGCAGCATTATAGCACATTTATGCTTGTAGCTGTATAACTAATTGGAATAACCTGCTAAATTAGCAAACTTAGCAGTAACTTCGAAACAAATCACCAGTGGCATTATTGTCACGGAGAACCACGTTGAAATTATCGATCATAAGTACCTATATCGGTAGTTTAACCTAAACATGATGGTACCTAGAAATACAATAATTGTAAATAATTTATTTCTTAAATCGATGTGTTTATGGAAGATGGTCAGGATCACAGTATGTTTTACATGTGAGGTGATAGCAGCAGCTATATTATCATTTGGTTGTTCCAGTCGCGCGGATAAACATGATTGATCAATCTAGTTTGAAATATCCATTTATTTTACAATACTGCACTCATTATGACCATATTTACCAAATCAATAATAATTCAACGTACATATACATGCAATATTCATATTCTAATTAGTGTAACATTCCACTTTTCGACATCTGCAGGAACTGGTATAACTTATGCATACCACCACCATATTATTCCCCTGCACACTATGCATGAAACCATATAAAATGATCGATATGTGTATTCCTTGTCTAGAGCGATGATTGAATAGATTCGATACATACTGATTTTTTAAAATATACTATGCCGTCTTACAAGTATCAGATGAGACATGTTTCAACTGGTTCTGGTATGCATGCATATGACGTATGCCTTTACGGTGCACCGAAAAAATAAATAAGTATGAACAGTATGTAACACGAAACTCGTGTTTTTGACCGCTATAAAGCTAGATATATATATTGATTAGTTGTGTTTAACGGGCTGTCAACAGCTATGATCATTTTAGGCACCGATCAACTGGGCTAAATCCTGTATTTCATATGCAAAGAGGTATCCCAAATCAGAACTGAATATTTGCAACAAGAACATATATATTCAGTACTCAATGTAGAATATCAGGATCTGGTACCAGGTGCTTAATGCACAAGAGTCACTTAGTCCCACCCCATAAACGTAATCGGAGTATACTATTCTTAATGCATGTACAATTGGGATAACCAGCTTCAACCCTCACGTACAAGAAAGCCAAATTGTAACTGAGAGCCAAATCAGGGATATCATGATTATGGGAAGGATGACCCGCACAGCTAACCCATGTCATGCTCCCAGCCAACCGCCCACAGCTTGTCAGTAAGTGTAAACATGGTCCCACGAACAAGAGACTCTTTAAAGGTCGGTTGGCAACATCACACTTCTAGGGAATCAGACCTGGATAGTGTGTCACATACTTCCATATCTATGAAAGTTCAGTCTTGTGTGATTTTAAAAAGTGTATGCTTATATAATGTATGTATTTCCCTGCAATCCATATGCATTTCACACTATATATAACTTGCACCATTGTAAACAATATATATCCCTACTAACCATATGAAAAGGTCATGCTACCTAACCATAATATATATACCTTAAATATAAGATCTGACAATATCAAAATATAAGCTGATACATTGACGGTAGGCATTCATGCATACAATTGTAGGCTGGCATGCGAAAATACACATTTTTCCTCACATAATAATTATTTATTACACATGAAATGTGTACGCTGTGTCTACAATGTACTCGTATATAAATTAAATTACTGTAAAAGGAAGATACTTCTGAAACACTATACACAGGTTGTTACTAATCAATATATTATACACATTAGCAGGTTGTGTCAGTCATATTGGAGGCCATATTGAGTTAGATGGATATTGCATACTGTATTGCAATATGCTTTATTTTATCAATTGTATAGCTAATGTGAATTAATTCCAGAAGAAAGACAGATGCCAAAGTAATTGTTTGTAGAGCCCATCGTGGAAAGCGAGACATAGTGATCACAATGAAAAATGTACTTCCCTCCATGGGAGAGTAATTCCCAAATGTACATCACTTATATGTCTTATGCGTTATAAAGTTTTAATCAAAATTTCGTTTTTTTTAAATACCTTATACGCAGATCTGCAATGTTAAGTTGCGTCAACTTGAAACGTCAAACGTTTTTTCTTTATTACCATCCATACTTTCATTCTGTAGACAATCCATTTACCTTCCTACACAAGGTCAATGTCTAATTACACTGCGTTAACGGTTTTACGAAGTTTGAACTAAACGTTTTAGGTACCATATGCATGGATATCTAACCACATACATGTATATACAACCTAGTACGATCACTAAATATTGGGACTATCAATATACACTCGGACTAGCAACAGCATAAACGGCTGAATATGCATGTTGCGGCCTTCTGCAATGTATATTGGACAACATTTTCGAGTTTTGGCGGCCATCTTTGACACCGTATTATTTCCAATATAAACTGATTGAAGCCTTAATAATAGTAAATGTAACTCCAAGACAAATAAAAATCAATTCATAAATTTTGTGAATAAAATGTAACTGTGACTTATTTTGTTGGCAATCATGGCAGCCATCTTGGATATTTGAAAGGTTAAGCCACTCATACTTATTGGAAAGGTTAATATATACATTGTTCAGTGATATGCTGCCATCCTATGTGTGAATATATTCACTATAGCCACATTAATGTGTTTAATAAAGTTATGGCAGCCATCTTGGACGCCTCCTTGAATTCTGGATTAAACTTCAGTGGGATTCATGGGGACTTTTGATATGTTTCTCCTAATGATATTCCGGACCTATACTTAAAGATTCCGCTTTGGCTTATTTTTTTACGACCTTTGGCGATTTTCTATCTTATACTATTCCCACGAGAACGAATTGTTATATCGTGGGGACGAATTGTTAATTCGAGGGAACGTATTGTTATATCGTGGGAACGGATTGTTAATTCGAGGGAACGAATAGTTAATCATCTTAAATTGAGGGATCAAATTGTTATTTCGTGGGAACGCATTAATAAAAATAGAATCCATGTCCCTTGCGGGGCTCCGTATATTCCAATTTATACATTATTCTATTATTTGTATATTATATTGTGTAAATGTGTGTACGGTATGCAATATATTTTATAATTTCAATACAACTTGTAAACTTGTTGAATTCATTATTTCCTGTTTTGAGACATGTCTGTCTGAACACGGTAGGTATTGGTCGCATTAAATAGTACCAGCCTAACCCAATCAGGGAAACATTACATACCAGTGACATTCTCTCGTAATATGATAGCCAAATCAAGATTATTATTTCTGAAAAAAAAATATCGAGTTGGTAATTCTATGGAAAATAATAATCCTTTAGCATTTAGTGAGAAACAAATTGGTGTATATTCCGGAGATAAATATAATATGTTGAACGGACGGATGGATGGATGTATCTCATTTACTATCATTTGTCTTAGACCACACCTGACTACGGTGACACCCCTTTGTTGGCGCATTCACGGTTTTCAAACACAAAAATTACCACCTAAGACAGGCGGTTATGGAATAAGTTCCATTGATTTGATTTGTCTTATACCACACATGACAACTAACGTGTGCACGGACGGACGAACAGACGAATGGATGCATACCGGTATCGGTGAGAAATATTCCCGGAATGTTGCCCATCCAGAAGCTCGTATGATCACTCCCCAGGAGGGGAGGAAATTGAGACTGAAGAACCCTGATGTTATCTGACGGTAGTGGGAATGCTGCTAGTTCGTACGCAGATCTTTTCGTCCCTGCAAATGTATGTGACTGTGATCACAGGCATTCGGCGTGTTTCGGCTTTCATCGGTATAACTCTATATATGAACATATATATACTATAGTTATACCGATGAAAGCCGAAACACGCCAAATGCCTGTGGCTGTGATTGGAGACAAGGCTTATGAGTTATGCAACCAGTGTAGATCCTGACCAGCCTGTGCAGCCGCACATTCTGATCAGGATGTAAACGGTTGGTAATTTCTTCAATGAAGCACCCGCCCTGCTTCTAACAAGGAATATAGATCGTTATCAGGAGGCTACAGGAGTGTAACTATTTTATCTCGATCTACACTGGTCGCATAACCTATAGGCCCCATTTCTGCAAGCACTGCCGGTATACTCATGGACGACAGTCTTGTCCCTTTTATAGTATCTTGTTATTTTATTTCATCACATATAGTTTAATAACTAACGTTATATATGGGCTGGCGTCACACATGAAATTACGTATGTTAGTTGCATTGTTCAGTTACGTAAAATGTAAAATAGACAATTAGATCACGTGACCTATAATAAACTTTCACGTGCAAACACTAGTGCAGTAAACGTTCTAAGCACATGCACCGGGTGGATAAAAACACACTCTTAAACATGACGCTAGCATGAAGTCAAAGTTGTGACAAATTGTCAGAAATGACGTGACAATGTTAGAAGTTCACCAATACAGCCTAGTTTTGTTCCCGGCTATTGGGATAAAAACATCAGACGACAATTTACGTTTCCCGCATTGTACGGGTTAACTGCATGTGTACCTAACCCGGCGTCCTGCAGTGCATGTGCAAGGTACTTGTCCCTGGTATTGTCCGGCTGCCTGTAGATCAACGACAGGAAATCGCCCGTAAAGTTATCCGCCACGATATATTGCATCGCTTCCGGGAAAGTCTCGAGAAACTAGAAATTACAGTTATAAAGCCCATTATGCGCAATATATGGTCTACTGTAAATAGTACACCATATTTTGTGTATAATGGTATTTCACATTGTTACAGTAGACACTATTCTGTGTATAATGGTCTTTCATTTGGTAACAATAGACCATACTCTGTGTATGATGGTCTTTCAGATTGCTACAGTAGAACATATTATGTGTATAATGTTCTTTCACATTGCTACAGTATACCATATTCTGTGCATAATGGTATTTCACAATTGTAACAGTAGACCATACTCTGTGTATAATGGTCTTTCACATTACTACAGTAGACCATATTATGTGTATAATGTTCGTTCACATTGCTAAGTATACCATATTCGGTGCATAATGATCTTTCACATTGTAGCAATAGACCATAGTGTGTGTGCATAAATGTATTTCACATTGTAACAGTAGACCATGTATTCTGCATAATGGTCTGTCACATTGTAAAAGTAAATCATATTCTGTGTGTAATGGTATTTCACAATTGTAACAAGAGAACATATTCTACATGTATGCATAGTGGTCTTTCACATTGCAACAGTAGGCCATATTATGTGGATAATGGTCTTTCACAATTGTACAGTGCAACCTCTCTACAACAGCCACCCATGGGAAGACGTAAAACTGGCTGTTGTAGAGAGGTGGCTGTTGTAGGGAGGTTAATGCTGAATTCAATTTTATCGTCTGATGTTTGTTTATCTTCATCGATAATTCTCATCAAATACATGCTTTGACAGCATTTTAGAATCATTTCCAATGGAAATGATTCTAAAGTGCTGTCAAAACATGTTTTTATTGAGAAAGAATGCAAAAGCAACATCAGAGGACAATGTTCATGCTCAACAGTCTAAGGGTTAGATATAGAGGAAATCTTCCATTTGGGATATAAAATAGCGGCTGTTACAGAGAGGGTGTTGTTGTAGAGAGATGGCCGTTCGGGGAGGTTCGACTGTAACAACATAACGTATTACATGTATATTGGTCTGTCACATTGTAACAGTAGCCCATATTCTGTGTATAATGGTATTTCACAATTGTAACAACAGACCATATTCTATGTATAATGGTTTTTCACATTGTAACAGTAGACCATATTATGTGTATAATGGTATTTCACAATTGTCACAACAGACCATATTCTATGTATAATGGTTTTTCACATTGCAACAGTAGACCATATTTTGTGTATAATCGCTTTTCTCAGTGTGAGAATACGGCGTATTTAAAGGTACATGCCCACTCAGTAGCCACACAAATGTTCTTTATAGGAATTAAATAAGTGTATAATTGTGTCATTATTCCACCAGTTATAAAACTTACGAATGTCCACTATACAGATATAATCATGATAGTGACGCGCGGTGGTATCAGGCTTTTTTGATATGCAAATGAGGCATGCTATTTTTTAATTAATTATACTAATAAAATGCGTTTCCTGAAAAAAATATATTTTCGACAGATTATAAAGTATGATCATTGCACATCGAACATAAATAAAGAGAATAAATAGTAATGTCCGTTAGCATTTTAAACACGGTTATCGCCCCTGATATCAGTATGGACATTTACGTCTGATATAAAATGTATAATAATGCCATTCAATACGTGGGGCAATGGTGAATGAGTGTTTATTCTGTCAGAAAGTGTCTCAGGTGATATCTCTGCTATAAAGAACATGTGCCTACTGAGTGGGCATGTACCTTTAAAGTCAAACCTATTTTCGATACGAGTAAGATATCTGATTTCATGATTGTGTTCACAAGTGCTAAAGCCACAGGTGGAAGACTCGGACCTAGGACCTGATAAATGGCTAATTTGTAAACCGTTACCACACCCACCAATTTCCGTACAATAGACACTATAGCGTTTTCAAGGTAGGAAAGAGCTTGGGAAAATGTCGTAGTTTCGGACTCGTTCAAACACCACACATTTCGAATTATGTATCTGGTAATCCATAACTGTCTTAGGGTTTCAAATATATTCACATCAATCATCTGCTTTAAGCATTTCGTTAGTTACGGGCAAATTAGCTACCACAGCCAAGGCGATAATTGTGTGTACGAAATAATGTCACACATTTTTCTGGGCTGTGGAAGCATAAATTACGTGTAAAATCTGGCTGAAATCCCACAGTCTCAACATATTGACTTGAATCACTGAAATAAACATCAGTAAATCCGATGTTACAATTTGTGACTAATAAGTGTCACTCACTAACCTTGAATGATCTAAAACGTGCGTTTATTTTGATTTGCGTCCCAACATTTCGACATAACCTTCAGTGAACATTACTTTCGGAGTTCCTCTGATATATTCGCAGAATGATCAATAATGATGTCACGGGAAAACCTAAACTGGAGCATTACAAATACTACAGACAATCAGGTGGCGATATGTGTGTGGGATTATTTCGGAAAGTGATATTTCTCTGTGACGTTGGTAGCTAAAACGCGTGTAACTAACAATATACTAAACACAGGTGTTTAAAGTGAATACATTTGGGGACATAAGGCATTAATTATTTGCCAGATGAGTAAGTCAGGTGAAACGTGTCGTGTTTGAGTGAGCCTGAAACTAAGTCTGTCTGTGGCATTTTCCCAAGCTCTTGCCCACCTTGAAAGGCTATACTGTATAATGTAAGCCAATGGGTGGGTGGGGTAACGTTTTTAAAATAAGCAATTTATTGGGTCCTAGGTCCGAGTCTTCCACCTGCGGCTAAAGCTATGCCGTCACATATATGGAAATGTTTTGCGATTTTGACGTCATTTTAGCGTACTGTTAATGTCGAATAAACATTGCTTATGATAATGATAGTGTATGCAGGGTACCACCTGAAATGTGGCTGTGACTGGAGAAATGGGTCTTATGGAAGTTGTAATCAGTGTAGCTCCTAGTCAAATCGCACACTCCTGTAGCATAATAGCTATCTATGTTCCTTGTTAGAATGATAAGGGTGTTTCAGTGATGCAATGTCGAACAGTGATGATACTAATCAGACTGTGTGGATACACATGTTGATCTGAATGTACACCGGGCGCACAACCAATAAGCCTTTGCATTTCTCACATCACAGCCATACATACAACATTTTGAAGTTAAGATTAGTTTATTTCTATGCAAGTGATTGTAAATGAATAGATATGTTGTTATGTAGTTATGCATAAAAGAGTGAATTTTATTTCCTAGTATTTGTAATAAATTTGTGCGAACACACCGAACTGTTACACTTTTTCTGCAGTTATCTTTTGTTTTAAACGATGCTGAGCATGCATTGGAAACATATTTGCAAAGGGAAATAAATAGGTACGATCGCTTATTAAACATACATCTTCCAGATGCCCTGGGATTTGCTGTGAATGTTGGCTAGTGTTATTATTCATCATGGTATCAAGGACGATAATTCCGTACGAAGGAAGTGACTGGCCCGCGGCGCCGTAGCTGCGAAAAATCCATGGGTTCAGCCACTCTTCGATGAACTTTCTACTTCCGAATAAGCCTGTAAAATATAACCGAGTCTGCTGTGTAACATGTGGTGGTATATTTCTGCTATCCGCATATCGTGATAAGTTAGTCGTCTTAAAACATGCAGACATATTCATATATAACCGATGATATAGACGTCACATTATGGAGTCTAATAATGCAATCCAGTAATTGAACGTATATATTGTATTTCGTGTTCATATAACAACGTTTGTATAATTATTGCAGAACTGGTACGTTCATATCGCTTATAAAAGAGTATTGATTAAATTTAATATCGAAAAAAAGATTTTGTTAAACGGACAGTAAGTAACTAATGCTAATTAACCGATTTACCTTACGAACACAGACATATATTTCACAAAACCTGAATTATTTTGTTTCCAATATAAAAATTATCTCTAAATTTTAAGAATGATTTCTCAATACTCCACTTCAATCACCATGATCACAGTTCATTTAGCGGTAATGAAGGTACAGGTACAAGCACACAAAGATGGCTGAGTTGATCACTCCATGTCCCGTATAGGGTACAGTAACTGGACAATGTTCGCATATATCAAGGTGTACATGTATCATCACGGGGTACTAACAACAACAACAATTACTACTGAAACTTCCAGAATCCATCTGATTCAAAGTACGTATTCTCTTATATTGTCCTTATTACGTAACGGATTTTGATGAAATATGTCGCATCAAACTCGTCTTGTTAAGCTGCATTTGGTGGTCTCTGTATGTACGCCCAATGTTATGTCGTTTTCGCGAAGAATCGATTTCCGTGTCTACCAACACGGAAATCGATTATTCCGAAAAACGACATAAGTCTGTGCCGAAGTGAATGTACCACCAAATGCAGCTCTTGAAGACGCGCTTGCTCCGCCATATTTAATAAAAATCCGTCGAATATTAAGAAACATATCAAACAGTACTTACTTTGGAGAGGGCGAAGTTGTTTTGTTGTAACCACGTGATCATACACCTTGGCATATATGATATACCCATGTATCCCATCCCATTTAGGAAGCAATGGGGGATCGTAGCCACAGGTGATTCTAGCGTGTCGTGGGTGGTCAATTATTGTTTCTATATACATGGAACACCTTTCTAAACAATGTACAAACCAATTCAAATGCGCCCGGGTATGAAGATTATGTAATTATGAAAGGTACAAAACTCGCATAATTCGTCGCCATTGAAAGAAAAAGCCCCACGAAGTCGTATGTTTTACCTGCCTATACAACGTGTTACAGCGTGTCGAACCCGCTGCTTGGGGTAGGTTTTCGACACAGTTGCGAATACATTAACATAAACCGCAAAGATTTCGAGTGTAAACTGCACTAAAAACACGTCTCATTAACCTCGCTTTTTTAAATTAAAAACGTTCACTTCCTCATTCTACATGAATATTAGCCGCCATCTTTGAAAATATTTCAATCACTTGCACTCAGTGGTTTGGTTGTTTACTGGATACTGACGTCATTTCCCATTAGCCAACCAAATCACTGCGTGTCACGTGATTCGATATTTTCAAAGATGGTGGCTAATATTCATTAATAATCAGGAAGCGAATATGTTTGATTTTAAAAAGCTAGTGCCCGCTATACCATGTATACAGATATAATCATTTAGTGATGAATACACATCGCGGTGTAATCAGGCTATGCTATTTTCATATGCAAATAAGGCATGGTATTTTTTAATTATTTATACCAATTAAATGCGTCACCTGAAACAAATAATATTTTCGACATATTATAAAGTATGATCATTGCACATCAATGACATCATTCTTGCAAACAATGACTGGATTTACATTTATTGAGCATAGGCTGCATATGCAGCCTATGCTCAATACATGCAAATCCATCAATTGAAATTTTCAAACGTTCCTAAATTTGCACTTACGAATATTTTTGTCGTACGAAGTTTAGTGAAACGGACCCCAGTTTCCTACTTTCCTACTTTCATACTTTCAGGTTCAGAGGGCAAACTTTGTTGACTAACTTCATAAGAAACTCGGCGTGGTCTCGCTTCTTATGAAATAACACGTATTAGTCATGAAGATGATTTATCATCTTCATGTAATATCATATACATAGCACACGCAAATTCCAATCAACCTCATGCAAAGATCCAGATAAGGTGCGTATTGGTGTATTTTACGCACTAATTTTAGCTGAATACGCATTGATTATCAAAAGTGGAAGTACAAAATACTCACAGCAATGTGAAAATACGTATTTATTTTCAAATTGAGTAGTGCAAATACTGTAATAAAGTTGAAAACTTACTTAATTCAGCTGCAAAAAGCAAACAGTTTATTCTTTTTTTGCAGCTCAAATAAGTGAAATTTTAGATTTGTTTTATTTTGAATCATTTGTTCCTTACGAAATACATTTGTAAAAGTAAAATACGCCATGAATTTGAAATATAGGGATATAATACTCTTTAGATAAAAACTTGTCTGGAGCACTGGTCATGTGAGAGTTGACTCCATTGTGATTTACCCGATTCCTTGAGGTCAAATGACGCAAACATAATTGTGTTGTTCCTCTCCATTCTCTCCGTCGTGAGTTGCCTAGCGACCTCCAGCATGGCGGCCACACCAGAACCATTGTCATCAACACCTGCTTAAAAACACAATACCGTAATAACCCTATTTATCCCGTCAACATAGTACGTATGTGCCGTGAAACACGGTGCATGAAACATTTTTTGATATCCTGTCAATACGACCTAATCACTGCGTATAAATATGTGCGGTTGTCATACTAGTCGATTCTCCGATTTTGAGGTTGCGGCTGGGGTTATTTGTTTTTTGCATTTTAAAGCTATTAATAGGTGTTGACGGGATAAATAGAATAGTAGGTTAGTGCCGTGAATGGGAAAAAAATATATGGCGAAGCACGGAAACGGGATGGGCTCTGCAGAGCTTCGCCCACCCCGTTTCCTAAGCATTGCCAGATCTGTTTTCCCATTCACGGCACTAACCTACTATTCTCTATATTTTCGGACACACTTTATTTTGAGAAATGTACATGGATGTATTGGTCCCCAAAATAAAGAGTGTCCCAATACTTAAGGTTAGTATGGTTGTACTGGTTCAGGGCTCCAGATAAGCAATTCGTAATTGAGTATTTTCACTCCATCATTTCTGAAGCAATTGGGTATTTCAAAATTTTAATTGGGTGAAATAAAATCACACTACTGTTTACACATCAACAGACAGCAATTATTGAATGATTTGCTTCGAAATAAAAACATGTCTTGACATTTCATTAGAATTGTCTCCTTGGAGACAATACTAATGAAATACCAAAATGTGTTTTGATGGAAAATAAGAAAAAAAAAGCTATATTTGTGGTCTGTTTATTTTTTCCTGCAGCATGATAAAGGTACTACAAATTTGTTATTGCTTTGTGATACTCACTACTTCTGATTTCAATTGGGTTTTTGGCAATTTTAATTGGGTATTTAAGCAGATCTCTGCTGGTTTATTACAAAAAAAAACCTATAAATCAAACGGTGTCCGAATATTTATTGTTATTACGGTAACTGCCAGTTTCACAATGTTCGAAGGTATAAAACCAGGGAACCTTTTGAACCACTGTGCCATAGGACGCGGGTTCAAATAGCTCCCGAGTGCCACGGCAACCGTTTACCCACGGCTGGACATTGTCGAACCTTATATTCATGTTATCAGCTGCATAGTCGAACGATATTTTTACATTTCCGTCGGAAATATCGTGTAATTTGAGCATATATGCCGTACTTTCGGTAATCGGTAATTCGGTACTTTGATAATCTGTAACATTCAAACAGCTGATTTACACAAATATATTCCGAGGCCGCAGTACACGTCGCGTGATGCAGCCGCATCAATTTCAAAATTCAGTCTACCGTTGTGAACTACATGTATTCTGGTGACGTAATGGCGTTTTCTAGTAACGGCATGAGACGCATGCATTACGTACACTGTAGGTGTTGGCTTGCCCCGGGAATGAACATTGTCTACAACCATGGTCAAACAGCACGCACCGTACGTTTGAATACGGCTGTGAGCGGTGTCGAACAACGGCAGTCACGTAACAATACCTGTTGTAACTGCGGAGTGCCATATTGAATGTAAAACTGGCCACGATGTACGGAACATATATGATATATAGTCAAGGTGATTGTACCAGTTAGAAAGTGGTATGCAGGTAATTATCTTGTAAAGATAAATACGTGCTATTGTAACCTGCATACTGGATATCAATATGACCGCCATTTAGTACATATGTAGTCCATTCATATTTTAGCGGAGAGGCAAATGTAGTAAATAGGGTCGGCACGCTATCTTCGCTTTGACCAATTTTCTTACCTTCTGATTCTTATATTCAGCAGGTATGTCCATCTCAATTCATGGAACTCAAAGTCAAAATGACCACCGTATATTCGTATACTCCGCGGTTACTTATAGGCCAGGGGATAAGACATATCTTACTGTTTACATATTTGATTTTTAAAGGAACACATGCTAGGGAGCGCTAGCGACCCCATAATTTAGTTCCTTAAATATCCAACTCCGTCGCATTTTTCCCTTGCAAATCAAATATGTGAACAATAACATTTACATACGTACCGGATGAGTTGGCGACAGTGTCATAATGAGCGCCAATCCCCATAAGGTTGTCCTCCGCCGTCCCGAACTTCTTTCCCTTGAGCAGACCAATAACGTTCGTGAAAGTTTGCTGTAAACGATAATACAAAACTCATATGAGACACGCCGTGTGATTGTGTACCTTCGGACATCTGCATGAAATACGTATAAAATACAAAATTTACAATATTGTCCATAAATGGCGGCAAAAAGTTAACAAAATGTTCAGAGTACATGCTGAATTATATTCCGCATGTACTCTGAAGATTTTGTCAAATTTGACTTTATTTATGAAAAATATTATAAATTATGTAAACGTATCTAATGAAATCACGCAGATGTCCCAAAGTACAAAATCACATGGCGCTTCTCATATGTAGATGTGAAATTGCGACCAGTGTAGATCAATATCAACCTGTGCATCCGCCATTGCCTGTCAATAGCGTGACGTTAGCGACAACGACGATGAACGTCATGTATTTTGATGACGTCAAATAAACTTTAACGAATCAACAACGTCGTGTGACGTCACGCTGGACTGATGTAATGCACATGAATATAAACGCAATACGTTGAATGGGCGTTATGAATGTATGGACGATGTAAATATTCACTAATTATTATATTGTATTATGAATATATGCTGAAAACCAAATCAGCTTTGTGAAGTTATTCCTGATCTACACCCAATTAATGGTAGTCGTCTATTACAGTAGATTGGAATGGTATATTCATGTATGTGATGTCTAATATCCCTTGTCCCTATGCGTATTGTCCATCTAGTACTTGCATATTGTATGGAACGCCAAATCTACACAAACTTAAAAAATTAATGCTAGATCTAAATAATTAGAGCTAGCATTAAATATTTAGAGCTAGCATTACATATTTAGAGCCAGCATTAATTGTTTGGATTTATGTAGAGTTGGCGTTCCATAATATGGTGACTATGTAAATGTCTTATTCCCGGTGAAATACTTTTATATCGGCTCTATGTCAAATTAGTACAGCGCATGCTGTTTGACCATGGCTGTATACAATGCTCATTTCAGGGCCAGACAAACTCCTACGTAATGTATGTGTTTCATGACGTTACTAGAACGAGCCATTACGTCACCAGACCAGTTCACAACGGTTGCACTGACATTTTGAAATTGATGCGGCTGCATCACGCGACGTGTACTGTGGCCCTGGAATATGTTTGTGCAAATCAGCTGTTTGAATGGAACGGGTTATAAAAGTACCGAAAGTACTGTATATATGCTCAAATTGCATGATATTACCGACGGAAATGTTTTCTAAAAACATGTTAACTTTGTTTTATATATATATATATATGTTTTAGCTATTTCGTACTTGTGAAACATGTATTTGCGAAAACAGACTGTACCACAGAGCATAGTTGCAAACATGCATAGAAGACTCGAATAATTTGTTCTGGAAGTGCGGCAATGTGACTAAACGCGAGCAAAGCGATGTTATCGAAAACATGTGCGTTCGCCACAAATATCATTAAAGGTAAACAGTATTTTCCTCCGACTCGAGTACATGTACACAATTGGTGAACAATACCTGTGACACCGTTGGTGCAGTGAAGTTGTGGTATTCTGTCTCTAACCCATATCGCCTAAACTCTTCATATATGAATTCCATGTTTGTGGAATGATGCCTTGGCCTGGACAAATACTGCTCAATGGTTGTCCGCATGTAGTTTATGTCGGCAGCGTCGCATAATGCACCTGAGAGTATCACAAAAATGCGTAGTTGCGGGTAGTAACACTGCAAAACTCAAAGAGTATTTCAGTGTTAATGCCCGCAAATGAAATACTGGCTGAAACATCAATACATAGTGCACCTGAGAATGTCATAAAAGGCGTAGTTATTTGTAGAGTTACTACTCGCAAGTAAACTACTCTGTGAAAAATATGCATGTACATAATGCACTTGAGAATGTCATAAAAACGCGTAGTTGCGGGCAGTAACTCTGTAAAACGCAAAGAGTTTTGCAGTGTTACTGCACGAAACTAAAATACTCGGTGAAACATAAATACACAGTGCACCTGATAATGTCATAAAAACGCGTAGTTGCGGGCAGTAACTGTGTAAAACACAAAGAGTTTTGCAGTTTTACTGCACGCAACTAAAAATACTCGATGAGACAGAAACGTCACTACTGTTTGTTCCACGTAATTACAGACGATGGATTTTTAGCCAAAAAAGCTTAGTGTATATTTTTTTCAACAAAATAAAAATGTTACCTGTCCCATCTATTTGACTAAATTCCGTTAAATTTGATTGTGAAAAAAAATTCTGGTAGAATCTAACATAGGCCGAAATGGAGGAGAGTGGTTGTTAACAAGACAGGTGTGAAATTTAGTCTTAAAAATGACACAAAACCTGGTGAAATAGCACGGAAATGATCTAACTAAGAAAACAGAAGTTAAACGGTTCGATCCCCGGCTGCGGTGAGGCCGATTGTTTAATTATTTTTTTCTGATATACATGGTTCGGATTACGTGAAACCGCATGCTCGTTTTACAATGGTTCTGTATTGAGCCAAACGTCTGTTGAATACGTGCACGGTAACTCCACAACTGAATAAACACTTATGCATGAAATATGCTTAGTATGTTAATTATTGTATCATAGTTGTACGGAAAAAGGGATTGTTGATGCCTGCGACCAGTTTAGAACTAGATCAGCCTGCACATTTTCATTCCTTATATACTGGTCCATAGTTGGTTAGTGGGAAATGACATCACGGACGGCCGGTTGCATACGTGCGCCAGTCAGTAGATACGCTTGAGAAATTTCGTGGTATATTGTCGCCTTATACAGGGTTTGACTCGTATTTTTCATACGTTTGCCTCAGACAGACTAGATATTCCGGATGTTTCTCGATTCATTGTTTCCCCAGGAAACCAGTGAATGTAGGAGCCTTTTAAATGTGAAAACTTGCCAAATAAATAATGATTGTAAGTAATGCGCACTTGATACATTTTCGAACTTGTCATGAGCGATACTGTCGGTATAAAGCCATACATGTATACTAAAGTAGTATCTGTTTCACGGAAACCTGCCTAACTGTTACGCCTATTTAAACACCATAATACTCCATTACCATCAAACCCTTTTGCAGCAAAATTTAGCGATGAGCCATCTTTTTATTTTTCGAAACTCGGTCCTATAATGCCGCGCCAGATATTTTTCCCATTCACGGCATTAACCTGCTATTCTATTTATCCCGTCAACACCTACAAATGGGTTTAAAATGCAAAAAAAGATCATCCCTGCCACCTCACATATTCATACGCAGTGATTATGTCGTATTGACAGGATATCAAAAATAGTTCACGGCACCGTGTTTCACGGCACTTACGCACTATGTTGACGGGATAAATGTATGTATTTTATTATTCATACAACAATTCCAGAAGAAAATGCCGAGATGGTGGCCCACCATATAAACTGTCTGGGTATATATATGTATGTATTTTATTATTTAAAGTACAACCTGCATAGACAATATACGACGGACATGCATTTTGTTAATTAATTTTTAATTCGTGGGAACGAATAGTTAAATTGAGGGAACGAATTGTTATTTCATGGGAAAGAATTGTTAATTAATAAAAAAAGAAATCTACGTCCCCTGCGGCTCGCCTTAATATGCACAGTACATGACAAGAAAACATGCAAAAGTATATTGGGATACAGCCAGCCTTTGAAGGCTTACGAGCACTATCACATTGATTCGTATATTACTTTTTATCCCGTCAACGCAGTGCCGTCTGCCGTGAAACACGGTGCCGTGAAACATATTTGATATCCTGTCATTACGACCTAATCACAATTCATACGCGGTTACAAAGAAATGTCCAAACCACAGTGTTGACCAGTGTCTGATTGATCAGACTGGTGCAAATTGGACTGTTCACAGTTTACGTACGGGTTAAATTTCGCAAATAAAAACGTTATCGCAGGAAAATGAAACTGTTAAAATTAAGTTCATGCCATTTTCTGGATGCCAAAGTGATTCCCATTACGACCCTCAATTTCCAATTGTTGGCTCTCTTCCCCATTCCGTGCGTCATGCAGACATGACAGACGTCATAATTATAAGTACATCAGTAAGTCTACTACGTCATTTAAAATAAAAATTGCTGCAAGCTGATCCCAGTGATTCCAGTCAGGTAAGGAAATAAATAAATGAAATAGTTGTTTGTCGTGTTGAGTATTATTCTGGGCAGCTTGCAATCGTTGCGGAACCTGCTCCGAATGAAAACGGATGGGTCTGGTCAATTGTGACAGTATATTTCGTTGAAAAGAAGCTGTAATTTCGCATTGTCGGTGACAACATATAATGTATCAACAGAACATTCATCTGTTAAACCCGCCTGAAGTACCCATAGTGTAATGGTTAATTCTGGACGTATTGGTTCAGCTGGTCACCATTCTAAATATGATTAATTTACAAAGTCGCCATTTTTTGTTTTTTTTTCCATCATTCATGAACGATGAAATGAATAGGAACACAATCGTTGCAACATGATAACATTATTCTGTAAACATTTAGATGAGGCTAAAACAAGTATTGATCAGTTTACTGTCATGGCTGTTCATTAAGGGAATATTACAACCATAATGTATCGAACTATGTTGTGAGCGTAAAGCCTTGCCAAAGTAGTGGTTGATGCAATTCGGTTCTAGCTTATCTCGCGTTTAAAGCCTAACTTAACTAAATAAAGTGGATTTAAATGTTGTTTGACAATGTTGACAGGATAAATAGAATAGTAGGTTAATGCCGTGAATGGGAAAACAATATCTGGCGCGGCACGGAAACGGGATGTGCTCGGCAGAGCCTCGCCCATCCCGTTTCCTAAGCCTTGCCATATATGTTTTCCCATTCACGGCACTAACCTACTGTTCTCTATATATATGAGACGCTCCATGCCAAAACAAAAGCCATCAATTGAAATTGGCCCAACGTCCAGTGTAACAACAGATCACCATGCCGTATGCGCAATCAGATCACAGTCTACACTGCTCGTTATAATAATCTGTGCAGTTACTATCAAACAAAATATATAGATGTCTTCAGATATGGTCACTAGTGATCAGTACTCAATGAACGTTGTTTTGTCATGGAGGGTCACATCATTATCCCCGTATTGGAGACGTGTTCCGACAAAAGCTGATGTGCTGCAATCACAGCCAAACGTTCGTTCCCAGAGCCTGCAGAGGCAGCAGCCAAGATGTCGATCGGACCGACATCTAAACTATTCGCCGTATAGAACGAAGCCCCGCAGGGGACGTAGACTTTTCTTTTTATTCATTCGTTTCCACGAAATAACAATTCGTTCCCACGAATTAACAATTCATTCCCACAAATTAACAATTAGTTCCCTCAATTTAACAATTCGTTCCCACGAAATAACAATTAGTTCCCTCAATTTAACAATTCGTTCCCACGAATTAACTATTCGTTCCTTCAGTTTAACAATTCATTCCCACGAAATAACATTTCGTTCCCAGATAACAGTTCGTTCCCGTGTGAACGAATTGTTATTTCGTGGCAACGAATTGTTAAATTGAGGGAACGAATTGTTATTTCGTGGTAACGAATTCATGAAAAAACGAATTCTACGTCCCCTGCGGGGCTCCATAATATGCACAGTACATGACAAGAAAACATGCAAACATATATTGGGATACAGCCAGCCTTTGAAGGCTGACAGAGCACAATCACATTGATTCGTATGTTGCTGTAGATATATGAGACGCTCCATGTCAAATGAAAAGCCATCAAATTGGTCCAACGTCCAGTGTAACCACAGATCACCATGCCGTCACCATGCCATCCCCATCAGATCACATTCTAAACTGCTCGTTATAATAATCTGTGCAACTACTACCAAACAAAATATCTAGATGTCCGCAGATATGGTAACTAGTGATCAGTACTCACTAAACATTGTTTTGTCATGGAGGGTCACAGCATTATATCCGTGTTGGAGACGTGTTCCGACAAAAGCTGATGGGCTGCAATCACAATCAAAGGTTCGAGCACTGAGGCAGCAGCCAAGATGTCGATCGGACCGACATCTAAACTGCTCGCCGTATAGTACGGTACGGAGCCCCGCAGATGACAGTGTGGACGATAATCCGAGACTACACTGGTCGCAGCGGTCATAAGGTGTATTTTGTCCAGCGACGACTCGGATGTAAAAGCAAATATATCCGGTTGTAAATTAACACAAGCTTACGTAGTTAATTTGTTAACGGACGTAATGCGATTAATGGCTTATTCAGTCTCTGTGTGTATATACATGACCATATATAAGGGGCATAACTCGAGAATAATATACTACAGTGCATTTGTTAGGTTTGAGGCGGCTTTCAGCTGTGCCGAAAACCTATTGTTTTCGTTGGTTTTTTTTTAATTTTTTTTTTTTATTCAGCCTTTCAGTCTACAGCCCAAATCGCTGGTCGGATCGACTTCAAATTTTGCATGCCGATTCGGATCAAGTGTGAGTCGAGACTTAAAGATTTTCAGAAATCTCTGAATGCCACTTTCCACGAAACCGGAAGTGACGTCATACTTTCTATAACTTCCTTATTTTCAAACGGATTTCAAAAATTCCTTTTGCATTGGAAAGCTGACAAAATTCTCTATCTCGAACTCACTGACAGTTCTCGGCTATAATAAATAAGAGAGCTATAGGCATTTGAAGTTGAAAAATGTACATACTTTTTAACGATTTTGCCGAATTTTTGCCGAATTTCGGCTGATAACGGGTGGTCTTTACAAACGTTTTCCAATTTGTACAGTAATGTCAGCAACATAATTTCTTGCCAGTGTGATAGGGGAGTGTCAGGCGCATAAAAGATGATAATTTTCAGAGCTCTATCTTGACTACTTCCGGTTCTATTGGATGTCAAAGATGAACGTCTTTTTTTCAAGTTTTCAAAATAGAGCAAACGGATGTGACGTCAGCTTCGTTATTTATTAATAGATTTCAAAATTTCTTGCTGCGGTCGATATTTCAGTCCTTTAGCTAAAACTTTCCCGCTTTGTGCCCGGCCTATGGTGAAAAACAAACGAAAACTTCACTTGCGGAATATTGCACATATTTAATTTCCGTTTTATTAGTGTGTGTAAACTGCAATTTAAGGGCGATAACTATCGAAAGATAATCATCCGCTGACTTACGGGCTCCCTCCATCTACACCAAACCGCTTGTCGGATCGACTTCAAGTTTTGCATGCCGATTCGGATCAAGTGTGAGCAGAAATTCAGAGATTTTCAGATATCTTTTAATGCTACTTTCCACGAAAACGGAAGTGACGTCATACTTCCTATAACTTCCTTATTTTCCAACCGATTTCAAGAATTCTTTTTGAATTGGAAAGCTGACAAAATTCTCTATCTCAGATTCATTGACAGTTTTCGGCTATCTGCTCAAATAAAAGAGCTATATGCATTTGAATTTGAAAAATGTACATACTTTTCAACGATTTTGCCGAATTTCGGCTGATAACGGGTGGTCTTTACAAACGTTTTCCAATTTGTACAGTACTGTCAGCAACATAATTTCTTGCCAGGGTAATAGGGGAGTGTCAGCTACGGGGCGCCAAGTGGGACATGGCTCAATTTTGTCAACAAAATTCATTTTTGTGCCACAAAATTCAATTCTGTGTCACAAAATTCACTTTTGTGCCATTCAATTCTGTGTCACAAAATTCACTTTTGTGCCACAGAATTCAATTCTGTGTAACAAAATCCAATTCTGTGTAACAAAATTCAATTCTTTGTAAATTCAATTCTGTGTAACAAAATTCAATTCTGTGTCACAAAATTCAATTCTGTGTAACAAAATTCAATTCTGTGTACAAAATTCAATTCTGTGTAACAAAATTCAATTCTCTGTGTAACAAAATTCAATTCTGTGTCACAAAATTCAATTCTGTGCCACAGAATTCAATTCTGTGTCACAAAATTCAATTCTGTCAATTCTGCACACGCATGTAAGAAGGACTACCATTGGTCAGAAACTGCACTGGATAAATGGGTCACGGTCGCCGATCTACACATTCAATGTCGATGATTCATTTCTCATTCTGCCGATGATTCATTTCTCATTCTGCCATTTTGCTTCAACTATCTCCAAACAGTCAAACGTTGGCAAACACATTCGTATTTAAACTCATTTGCGTTATAATTGTACACATAATTCATGTACGTGTAGATCTCCCGCGAGTACTGACGTCATGTATTGTGTATCGCAAGGTACACCTGCCCCAGTTAAATCAATAATACACGCGCTGTGGCCTGTGTTCTGACTGCTGTCTGTGTTTATAAACAGAATGTGTGTATTGGGCCATTTGAGGAAACCATTTGTAGTATTTGTGTAGATACCATGGATACTAAGATGGTGTATACTGCAAATAATGCATGTAGACACATAGTTGCGAACACGTAACTTCGCAACTAGTAGACACAGATCCAATACCATTTGTTTCACAAGGTTAGATCTACTGTTAGAATGCGACGTCATCTAATGTCATTTTCGAGCATAAAACGTTACCTGATAAATAGAATACCAGGCTAGTGTATTTTAATATCAAATTTATCAGGCTCGGCTCGGAAACGGTAGGAATTCCTCGGCAAGCCTCGGAATTCCTGTGCGTTTCCTAGCCTTGCCTGATAAACTTGATATCAAAATACACTAGCCTGGTATTCTCTATATATGGGCATGCTCTCAGGTCTAGCTATGTCCCGGCTACTTTATGTTTGACCCTGTTTAAATAATTGAGGGAAAATTCTGAATATTTTTCTTATTTCTCCTTCAAAGGATATATGCGTAATCATAATATAACCAAAATAACTGTCCATAAAGAAGTATAATATTGATATATTGGGTTATATTTTCGCATTGAAATATTTAAACCTGCAAGTGTACTCCACCATCTAGTAAAATGGACTAAGACCGATCTCAACCAATCAACGTAGAGATGACATAGACTATCCTACGCAAACTAATTTTTGTGGACAAAAATGAATTCTGTCCCACAAAACTGAATTTTCTTCACAAAACTCAATTCTGTCTTACAAAATTGAATCATTTATAACAAAAATGAATTTTGTGACACAGAATTGAATTTTGTGACACAGAATTGACAGAATTGAATTTTGTGACACAGAATTGAATTTTGTGACACAGAATTGACACAGAATTGAATTTTGTGACACAGAATTGAATTTTGTGATTTTTAGTGTTACAAAACTCAATTTTGTACACATAATTAACCTGTCCTGCATGGCGCCCCGTATCAGCCGCATGAAAGATGATAATTTTCAGAGCTATATCTTGACTACTTACGGCTCTATTCGATGTCAAAGATGAACGTATTTTTCAAGTTTTCAAAATAGAGCAAACGGATGTGACGTCAGCTTCGTTATTTATCATTCGATTTCAATTGTTTTTGCTGTAGTCGATATTTCAGTCCTTTAGCTAAAACTTTGGCTGAGGATCGAACCCGGTATCCCTCGTTCCGAGTCCATCGCTCTACCTCTAAGCTAACCGGCCCCACATCGGTGTGATGATGGGAATACACTAATGTTGGACTGTTCATTCTAAAAACTTCTGAAATTCTTTTTGCAACCGATAGTTTACACCTTGGGCTAAAGCTTAGTTACACAGGAAATCAATGTTTGAGGCTCAAACCGTTAATGCAGCTCAAGCTGCTCTAGTTGTTATTGTTCCAGTATCATCTGCAATAGTCCAGTTTTTTAATCACGACGGCAACGTACGTCTTTGTTCAAAACAGTTGATTATGTGGTTTGCGAGTAATTTGGTGTTAAGAGTTCATCATGTATTTAAACTTGCTGATATCATCGGGTAAAGTAGCGAGCATCCCATTCTCGTGAATTTGGTTCAGAAACGCATTTCGAAGATGTCTATAGCCAAAACATGTCACCAGGAAATGTACCTCATGCTCGACCTCTCCAAGGTTACAGACTTTGCAGGTTCTGTGTTTGATTGGAATCACTGGCCTTCTGTACCTACCTAGTTCCAGAGCTAGGGCCCGTTTCTCTAAACTTCGTATGAATAAAATGTTCTTGAGTGCAGTACTATGATAATCTGTACATTTCACATTAACAATGTTTTCTTGTAAATAAATTATCGGATTTACATGTATTGAGTATATGCAGCCTATGCTCAATACATGTAAATCAATCAATTGAAATGTATATACGATCCTACATTTGCGCTTATTACAAACATTTTAGTCGTACGAAGTTTAGTGAGGGAGTAATCATTTATTTTTTACCGAAATGCATTATTTCATATAGAACTAACGACTGCATATATTTGATGATTAAAAGTATGCAGAATTATTGTACTGAATTTATGACATTTAATAAATTCAGTATATGTGTATAATAAAAATTAATAAATTTATCCTTACATTGAAACTTTCTCCCTCAAGGTATATTTTGCTAGATAAGTACATGTATCCTTTGCAATGATGGTGAAATCTGCAACAGATCTAAATCTAGCTAGAGTAGACCGTTACTTGCTAAGGGACAGTTCAGATAATTGATTTGTCTTTAAGTCCGTAAAGTTGGAGAGATCTGCAGCTGATCGTGTCAATATGTATTTGAATGATAAATGCCGTTGTCACGTGTTTCATAAGGTCAAGGTCATACAAGTTACAAATGTCACATTCCTCTAATATGCATTTGACTTCGCGGGACCACGTGCATCTGTAATGCGACGCATAGGTCATATCCCATTTAAATACCATCTGGGGAATTCTGTGTTCTTCCAGCTTGCACAGTTTGCACCATAGTATTATCATTTCACATTTTCTTCGGATACGTGGAGACGTCCAGCCAGTGTCGCCATCTATCGCCAGTAACGGGGTCTGCCTCACAACTCCCAGGAACGTACGAAGCGCCTTATCAATGTGTATTATCACGTGGTTACAACAACAACACCAGGTACTGAAACTTCCAGAAGCCCTCCGATTCAAAGTACCCACTTTTTTATTTTGTCCTTATTATGTAACGGACTTTTATGAAATATGGCGTATCAAATGCGTCTTGTTAAGCAGCATTTGGTGGTCTCGGTACTTTGGCCCAAACTGCTGTAGTTTTTGCGAAGAATCGATTTCCGTGTCAGTTGGCACAAACTTCGGTCGTTTCTGCGAAGAATCATTTCCGTGTCTACTGAGACGGACATCAATTATTCACAAAAATGAAAATATTTGGGCCAAAGAACCGAGACCACCAAATGCAGCTCATGAAGACGCTTTTGCTGCGCCATATTTCATCAAAATCCGTCGCTTATTAAGGAAAATATCAAATAATGCTTATTTTGAGTGGTCGCACTTTCAACACTTTCAACCATTGTTGTTGTTGTTGTAACCACGTGATCATGCACATTGCTTATGTCGAAGTTTGTCCATGGATGCGTACGGCTGGAAGCCCCATACGCCCGCGGCATAGTCGGTGATATGGACCACTGTGCTGTCGTACAGCTTACCTGTTAAGACACCGATGAGTGTAACTTTGTTCTTGAAATAAAAAGGAGGATAATTTCAATTTTTACCAGACAATAGGAGCAAATTGGTCAATGGAAACCAAATTTACCGAATGCAAACGAAAATCTGGACGAACGGACGGACGGATTTGGACGGACGGGTGGATAGACGGACAGTGAATGCGAAATTAATAAGCCTCCGCCGATTCTCGGCAGGCCATAAAAATCGATGCCGCCAAGGGAAGATAATTACAAGCACAAGTATTATGTTCGTTTTATGAATTGTAATCTGTGCGTGTTAGTTATAATGCATATATTAAATGCACTGCATTCCTTCTTCTATTTAGTTTTTACTAAGAGCATTCGCTCTGGTTATAGGACAGTCTTCGTCCAAATCAAGACTAAGCAACTTCACCACGTGGTGTATTCTGACAATTGCAAAATCTTCCAATGTTCGCAGATTTTTCGAAAAACATATGCACGAGATCTGCTATGTTTACTACAAATGAGTATTTAAATTTAATACATGCAATTAGTGATAATTGGAACGACGAACGCGACATTCGCTGACTTTACACAATCATCGGTGTCAAAATGTGAACCTGCTGACATGTTTGCTATTGTCTTTGGAAATATTTGAATGTGCTTTTATGACAGAGTATCTGACTTAGTACAACAAGCAAAGTTAGTGTGGCGGCCATCTCGAATTTCAAAATGGCTGCTTTTCAAGACATATATAATTTTTTTTGTCTTGAGAATAAGCATATTTTCAACTATAAGTCAGACAAATTATTTATGGGACACATTGTATATACCTAAATGAAATAGTAACATTTCTGTTCAATAACAGAGATGTCTGCCATTTTAAAATTCAAAATGGCCGCCATAACAATAAATTATGCGTTATGTTCGATTGAATACCAGCACTTTCAAAGGTAACATGCAGTAAATGAATTTGTCATTTGAACATGTATCATTATGTCACATATTGTTGTTTATATAGGTTGTATTTCAAAATGGCCAGCGTTCTAATCAAACAGTTTTATCAGCATGAAAATAGCAACTTTCTATTTTTAGGGATCTGTTTATAGCCTAAAAATAAAAAAATAAAATTTATAATTTAGTATTATTCTTGTAAATAAAATATTTTATTTCGTTTAACAAAAGACAACACTTTCATCATTCAATGTACATGTATTGTGTAATTATTTTAACTTGGTACAGAAATTGGTGATTTTTGTAAATTTTAATAGTTTTGTTTGTGTTATTGCTTCAATTGTTACCCTAACAATCAAACAAATTAGTATAGGTAATAATTTGTTTGGGCTAAATACATTATATTCTGATCAAAGCAAACAAAATTTGCTTCTAAATTAGTTGTATACATCAAAATAAATATATTGACTCTTGAAATGGTCAACACATAATAGTTGCGCAGTCAAGATATGTGCACACCATATGCCTAAACAGTTCACCAGTCAACATCCATTTGAGGGAGTCTAGCGTTTTCACAGCTCACCCTTTTGCATGTACCGCAAGCTGCACTACGCACCGTCCCACTTTACTGCAACTGCACATTTTGGTTGTGCACCCTTTCTTACAAGTGCATCAGTCATCAGTGAATCTGGAGCTGGTGGCTTATCAATTTTCAGTGGCTCCAAAACACCATCGACAAGTTTCCATCCCTATCTGTTGGATCCACACCCTCCTCCTTCCCTTCAATTCGTGAATCTGTAACTATACACGCAGGCTGTGGTACCTTGCCGCATATGATGTTGGTGGTAACTCTTTGTGGTCAACAAAACTGGAGCTTTTCGCAACCTTTCCGTAAACATGTTAACGCGTTAGCTGCCCCAGCACTACTCTCGTGTCAGCTTTATACAGGCACTGTAGGGCGGACTCTCCAGCCTCTACAATGTGTTCCTTCGTCATCTCTCCAGATCTCCTGTTGAACACAATCCAGCATTTATGAACTCTTCATTTTAGTGTACACTTTGAGAACACCACCCGTCCCAAATCCAAACACCTTCGATGAGGTGTCACATCCTAGAATTGCATGGAGAAACAGGATGTTGCAGCAGACGCCTTCTATTAATTTGCGTTTCCATACAGTATTTTGCTTCGTGTTGCGTTTCGGACCAGTGAGAACTATATGCTGAAAGAGCCCATCTGTACATGGTAGCACATCAGTACCAGCGAATCGGTATCATCCCCAACAAAGACCGTCGTTTTCGTTGCTGCGTACCTCACAACGGTTTTCACAATAAGGACATCGGCATCACTCGATCTGTGCGGGACTTCAATGCCAATAGCTTGAAGTTTCTCGCTCAGTAGATGAACGCATATTTGTTTGTTTGTTATTCTTGTTTGCAAGAAAACTGGCTTTCTTCCAACGCGGAGTCATTGTCCCACTGAATTTAACTTCGGTTCCGATATGTCCACCTGTGCGTCGTTGATTTGTGTTGTATTTAGTACTAGGTTCACCTACATAACCGTCGAATAAAACTGTTGTTTGCCCATACTTTGACACTACAAACTCCACATACATTGCAAAAGTCTGACCATAGCTATGCCCTCTTGGCCATGGAAGCCACTGCAATAGGCACACTTCATCTATCACATACTTGTGATGACCATCAGGATGATTGCTGTTTGGCTAAACTTTACCTTTGCGCCTGCTAAGGATGGCTTATCAGCTTCCCGTAACAGGTGCGGTGACTCAAACAACACCTGAAGATATGTGCATAGATCCTAGGAGGCCAGAGTTTCAGGAACAGATTCCATAGCGGCTGTGACCAATCTCTGACACAACAACTGTGGATTGATCTTGACTGGTTCTCCTTCAACTTTCAATGCCGCTTTGTCATCCATCGTAACGATTTTCTTTCTAAATATGAAGTTTTACACGGAACTTCTTTTCACCTTCTCTCCAACTTGCTTTGCATCACCTGCATTGCTTTCATTCGCAACAACTTCACTTGAAGTTATGTTCAATTCGGTATCCCCACCTACAAACTTGTTTCTCTCGAGCAAATATTATGTTGCACTGTGGCTCTCATTATGCTGTTCACTCGTTACGTACATCGTCCCAGTTACCTTCTCCATTGCCTCGTTGATCTCTCAACAGGCAGGACGGGACAAGAGCCAGAGTGTTCTCTGATTGTCGGTCATCCCCCGTCCTCTTGTCCTCTTGTCAACCCACCAACTGTCTAAAGGCTTCTTATTAAAATCTATTATATCACCAAGCCCGTGGACAATCCTGCCCAAAAACGGTAAGTTCTTCTGATAACAGGACAGGACAGGCAGCATATCCATTACTGTTTGCAGATGGATTTTCCAGTCTCCAATTCTTTCAACCTGTATGAATGCTCTGAGAATGTCAATCATTGTCAGTTACTGGAGCCACAACTTTCCTGTCCTTTCTTCTCGCAATTTAACTTGCTACTATAGCTGTCAATCCTGTCCGGTATCCTAGTTATCACAGATGTTGAGCAAGCTGATTCGACGTCTAATTCTCCAGTAAGAACTCTTGACACACACAGTCAAAATCACTGACTACAGAACGTATATTATCGGAATCTGTCTCTTCTGCAGCGAGTTCAACAGTTCCCACAATGCGACTGTCGGCACTTTCCACTACAGTACTCGGCTGTTATTGAACTGATATTTCACCTGTGTCCCCATCATTGTCACAGGTAACAGCACCATGTCCATCGTCCTTGGAATCCACCCCTTCGCCTTCATTACAATCCTTTTCATCCAAATCAACGTCGAACACTTCGGAAACCATCAATGACTGTAGTGCAATGTATACCAGGTTGTGACTCCTTACGGCTCATGCTATGGCATTTCCTGTGAGCTTATGCGTGCCTGTATTATCTGCATACACTGTCTACAAAACTTCTCACAGTCCAGAATCAGACATTGTCTGACCAATGCACCTCATCTCTATGTACAGTCCTCCTAAACGCAATGCAAACTTGCGCAGTTCACTGGTACTAGCTCTAGGCTATCTTTTAATAATGTGTTAAGCCTTCCACCACAAAGGCTAATCGAACGTGATGATCGGGATGACACTATAACTTTTTGCCTGATCGCTGACAAAGTGCAGTGTTAAAATATGCAGGTTTCCACGCAGGGATCCAGGTGAATTATGGGCATAACTACAATAGATAACTGGCCATGATACGTCCTACTGTTGTGCACCATCTGCATAGCGCCATTCCATTATTTTAAAACGGTATATTTCAGGCAGGCATTCAAATTGATTCGGGTAACGTAGGTAGACTTCATCGGACAAATAATGAGACATTTCCTATTTTACTAATGTTTTGTTCGAAAACTAGCATGCCTATTTTAAGACTAAACTAATAACGATTATGTTTAATGTGTTGCTTTTCAATCCTCACGAACTCCAAGACACTTTTATGCATATTAAATAGCATCTGATACATATATTACAACAAATAAATTAAACCAAAGTGTTGGTCAATTTTATGGGGGTTTGGAGAGTTGTTTTGTATTTTTAGCTCCCCAGATCGAAACAAATAATAAAGTCAACAACTCAAATGTGTTATAAACTACTTCATTCTGATTTAAAACGTTTATTTTTAATTTGTTTACTTTTTTACCTAAAAAATCATATTTTGCATCATAATTGGAGGGATGATTTTGAGTATGTTCTAGAGAAGCCTTAGCTGAGTCCAATAAAAGTAAATCCATTTATGTTCCAATTTTGTTTGGGTTAAACCGATGTTTAATTATTTCTACTAGTCTAATTGGCATGTACTAAGTTTACACATTAGAGTCAACCTCCATGTACTCGTCTCGTGAACATACACCTTAAGTCTATCTTTGCATGCCAGCAAACCATGCATACACTTATATATAAATATGTTATTTTGGCAGCTGATCATGATGTGCCATAGATATGCGATCACGAACAGGCAGTATCACCTGAGATACATGACGAAGAATCTCATCAATAATAAGATTACATATGTGTTCTTGGTGTCCAGTTTAGAGAGGTTCCACTTTATATGCAAGCAGTCTGATCAGTGCATAATGTGCGTCACAGCGGATATATTACGGTAGACGTATGCCCCAACTGTTCAATAAACTTGACTTTAGTAATTTGGTCAGACATACAGTGACTAAGTACGAGTATACATTTTTGTCATGGACTAATATAACTGAAATTCTTGTTGTTACATGATTCTATTTGCGGAAAGTCCTACATAGTTGTCCTCTATGTGCTCACAGGTATATGTCGCGACCGCCATTTGAGTGGTCACAACATATACTTTCATTGAGAAATACATGTAACAATAATAAAAATATAGAGTTTATTCAAGTACCATTTTGAAATACCGGATTTCTTTCCCGAGACATCTGGAAATTCGATAAAGAAACGAGGGCGGAGCAATAAACAATAAGTACGTTATAGTTCAAGTATTGATAACAAATAATAATGTCCGTTACTGGCGCTCGCCACGAAATTAATTTATTAAACATCCAATATATGAACTATTACGTATATCAGCAATCATTAACGGGTAAATGTTAAATGCATGTATAACCTCATTACAGGAGGAATGTCTCCATTTGATCAATGCATGTGCTTGTGACTAAACACATGGGGTTTATGGGTTTTGGCACCAGTGTCGCTCCTGATCCAATACGCATACAGCCTGGTAATGAACTGTATTATTTGTTAAAAACATCGCGGGTGTTTCATTGATGGAATGATGAACAGCGGAGATGCTGTTAAGACTGTTCGGATGCACAAGCGGATCGGCATCTACAATGGTCACAAAACTCGTAAACCATATTTATTCTGTCACACGAATAATAAATTGACGACATTAACTGTCCCATGTGTTAAAGGTACATACCCACTCAATAGGCACAACATGTTCTTTATATCAGAGACATCACCTGAGACATTTTCTGGCAAAATAAACATTCATTTACCATTACCCCACGTCTTTACGGACATTACTATTTATTATCTGTATTTACGTTTTGATGTTTAATGATCATACTTTATAATCTGTCGAAAATGTTATTTTTCAAAGTGACGCATTTAATTAGTATAAATAATTAATAAATAGCATGCCCCATTTGCATATGAAAATAGCCTGATACAACGGCGAGTCACTATCAGTAAAATAAATATTAGTAAATGATTATACATGTATACTCGTAATTTTTAGAACTGGTGGAATAGTGACACAATAATACATTTATTTAATTAATATACAGAAACATTTTGTGCCTACTGAATGGGCATGCACCTTTAATTATAGTTCACACAGTGGACTTTTGTCACGAACTCGAGAAAATGAAGGTACAATAAAACCTCTATATACCGGACACCCTGGGAATTCCACTGTAACTCAGACATATGACCATTGTGGGACATACTTATGTATTTTGCCATCATGAACATGCATTGTTATCTGAGATGCGCTACCAAGAAACTCATCAAAATGAGATCACATATATTTCCTTGGTGTTCGGTTTAGAGAGGTTCAACTGTAGTTCAGTCCGGCTCTCAATGTTGCCTCATCTACCGACTCTGGTGAGATCTCCATGTTGTCTAACACACGTGGAACCATGCCAACAGAGACGCCACAATGGCCGCCAGCAGTGATGAAAACACCTGGTTTGTTCCGTTGCTTTCTAAAAATAGATACAGACGATGTGTGAAAACGAGGTTCGAAATTGAACTACGCCTTCCAGCGCCACATATATATCTGGAAATAAACAATATAATCGACGTTGCTCATTTCACTGAGTCATAGTTACTATTATATTGACTACCATTTTGAGGAAAATACGTTAGACAGACAAACCCGCTTGAAATGCTTCAACAACCTAATTACAAGATATCCTCACCATTTTTGCACTTCCATATATAAGCACTATCAACATGTATCATACGTATATGTGGCTGTGGCTGGAGATATATGGATTATGGGTTTTGTGGTCAGTGTAGATCCTGATCAAATAACACACTCCTGTAGTATAGCCTGATAACGATAATAGTACTAGAAGCATTCAAGGTGTTTCATTGACGAAATGGCGAACGGAGCATATTCTGATCAGACTGCGGATGCACAGGTTGATCTGGATCTACACTGGTCGCAAAACACACAAGCCCATAACGGGAATACGGCGATTTGATCGGCCCCTGTGGGCCGTTTCACTTAACTTCGTACGACAAAAATGTTCGTAAGTGCAGGATAGTCTGGAAATTTCAATTGATGGATTTACATTTACTGAACATAGGCTGCATATATATGCAGCCTATGCTCAATAAATGTAAATCCAATATTTGTTACAAGAAAACGTTGATTGTTGATGTGAAATTTATATACTATCATAATGGTGTACATACGAACATTTTAGTTGTAAGAAGGTTAGTGAAACGCGCCCCTGGGGTCTGTTTCACTGAGCATCGTGCGATAAAAAATTTACTACGAAGATTTTCATAAATTCATATCACACATTAACGTGGTTCATCAATTCCATGTTTCACCTGCATGTAGGGGTCATTAAATCTGAGCAATTCCGACAAAGATTGCTCAAAATCGGCTGCTAATTCGAACTTTGTTGTACAGTTTAGTTTTTGCACTTATGAACATTTTAGTCGCAAGAAGTTTAGTGAAACGCACCCCTAGTTTTCAATAGGAACACACACGCAAACTATACTGTATGAACTCACGGACAGTCGTTGTCGTGCTCGTTGTAGCAGACTCAAGCGGTTCCGATAGTTTGCTTAGGGCAGTCGCGCTTGCGTCCGCAGTTTTCCCCAAGAAGTTGATATTGTCGTCCGTCAGCATCTCCGTCAGATTGTCGCACGGCTTGTGATAGCACTGTATCATATTGCCCCGAAGTGGCGCTGAAATTGGGAGAGGGTGGTTCGTAGCTAGTTATTTCCCCTTGCAAATCTATTTATAGAGACCTGGTCCTTTGGTTTATTTTATCGTTTATTTCTTACTGAATAATTTGCAAAAATCAAGACTGTAAACAGGGTAGACCCAGATCAGACTTTCAATATGTGCAGACTGATCTGGGTCATCCCTGACTGCAATACCATTAATATGAATCTGGTAAACAATGCAGTTCCGAATCAGATTGTGCAGATATGTAGGATATCTGGATCAACAGTAGTTGAAAACACTATAATGGCTTCCTTACACAACAAATCATTCGATATTCGATTTGATAACAAGCAATTAGGCCGTTGTAATGAATTAATGTAATACATGTAACAGAAGTGATTAACAGGACTATAAAATGGACTGGAAAACTTACCTGGGTATGATATGTAGGGCTACATGAGGTGTGAAAACTGACCATTGTATTTATAATTGGCATGGGATTAAAGTGAGCGGTATTGGACAGGACACTGGATATTTGGTCAAACGTGCAGAGAGATGATTTTTGAGAACTGATCGACCAGATGTGTTTTATATTGGAAAATGTAACAATATATATGGATAGTGTTGGATTGTTACGTGATTGGTGTAGCTGCGTTGCGGCGAGATGAACTGTGAAGTGAGAGATTTTGTGAGTTTATAGTTCAATATATAATTACCTTGTCTATTGGTGCAGTTCTGCAGAGTGTGTCTCAATACTACATGTACACGATGTAATGAGTGTCTAAGACCAAGTTACTTATATATTTTCAGTGATATATGTCTTCGCCCTTTGTGTCCGTAGTTCTGGTGATGGCTGTACGGTCTGAGGTGTCATGCAGCGGTGACCTGATCAGAAGATCCTACACTGTTTGGATATACAAAATTACCAAATAAGAATAATGTGTCTTAGTGTTGTGAATCATATATACCATGAGAGTAGATTGGGCTAGGGAAGAAATTACAATGAACATATGTATCCTTGATATAAGAGAAAACTTGTGATATAACAGTTGATTATATGTCTGATCCATGTAATGTGATGTAATGTGATGTATAGATGAGCATGCAATAGTATTTGAGGAATACCTGTTGGCGAACATTGAGTGTGAATAATATGATTAGAGGCTAGTGTGTGATACAAAGTAAAAGATGAGATGATAACTGTGTAAATGTAAACTGGGTTACACGACTATGAAAATACCGATGTTATGAGAGTATTATTAAACATTGAATGTGTATATACTGTATATATGATTTGCTCAATTCCAGGACTCTTCTTTTCTCATCTTTCCTATTAACTGAAACTTTACTTGCTAGTTTCTCAGTATTGTGATAATATCAAGTGCTAGTAAATACGATTTTTTTTATAAAGTTGTCGCTATCTCTAGGTATCCCCGTGTAAAATGATGTATCGATAACAATGGCTGATCTCATTTCCTTACAGCCATAAAATATACAATATTCTATAAATAAATTCAACGGAAAATAACTACATGTAGCTACGATCCCCCATTAATATCACAGTAGATTGACGAGTGTACACCATAATCGGTATTGGGACAGTTTCCGGTATAAGGCATGTCGGTAAATAGTATCCAAAACGTGTCATCTTTGCAAAGGAATTTGTTTTCTCACAGCTACCACCGGGGGTCTTGTCTAGTTACCAACAGCTAGTGCAGGAGCTGAATAGCCGATATCGCGTTATTCACACAGCACGGTCATATGCTGCAAAGTTTAGTAAGCGGTCAAAGAAATATGGAGAAAAAGCTGAAGATTTTGCAGCAGACCTGAAGATGTTGTATGACAAAGGGCATTGCTATAGAGACAGAAGAACGAGGAATGAAGATCTGGTGAGAAGATTTGTAGACGGGCAACATGATGAAGAAGTTAGATTTGAAGTGGAGTATCTCAAGGAGCCAGAGACAATAGACGAAGCCGTATTTCACGTTGTTAATTTTATACAGACCAGGAATTGTGGAGACCAGAAATATAGCAAGCGGGGTACTAGAAGGACCATCGAAGACGACAGGATGGACGAATACGAGAGGCGTGATGACCGTAATTTAGATACAGGATGCCGGACAAAAGACACAGACATTAAATGTGAGATCCGCTCAGAGGGCACAAAAGGACAGCTAGGGCAAGAAAACCAGCAGAAAATTATTGAAACACTACTGCAGAGGGTTGAAGATTTAGAGAAAGACAGAATCCAGAAACAGCAGAATTCTAACTACAATAGACGGACAGAGAGAAGAGAAATAGAGTGTTTCAATTGATATAGAATGGGCCATTTTGCCAGAGAATGTCCCGAGAAATGGTCACAGAACACATCTGATAGCAAAGGAGCAGGGCGACACAAATCAGCCCAAGTATCATCAAGACCGGAGTCAAAGCAGGCAACTATTAGTCCACCTTTAAACTACCAGGGACCAGCTCTTGCGGCCAAAGGGAGGTCCCAGTAGATGAGTCATGTACTAAGAAATGTATTGATAAAGGCCTAGACATATCGAATATTGGTACCAATGTGATACACACAGACAGGGGGCTCTGTAATGGAGTGTATATACAGGGTCAAATAGAAGGTATACCTATCTTGTTTACAGCAGATACCGGAGCATCTAGAACAGTTATTTCCGAGCGAGTTTACAAGAGGATGATGGACGGCATGAGACCATCTTTGGTTAAGACGTCATGTTTAGTGGGAGCGGATGGGTCCCCAATTAGAGAGTTGGGGCAAGCCATGTTCAACATGTAGCTAGGACCATTAGAAATGGCTCGGAAAGCTGTTGTAGATGCGATCGAGGACGATGCGCTGTTGGGATACGACGTCTTGGTTGGTGGGGATAATGGGCCTGCCGATCTCCTTTTGAGTCAAGGAAAGGTCGTTTTGGATACTGTGGAAATTCCGTGTATGATAATAGGTAGTAGAAGTAAAACAAGGAATGTAGACGTAGCGGATAGCGTTTGTGTCCCAGGTAACAGCGAGGCGTTGATCGATGTCTTCATTGAAAGAGAAGAGGGGGGTGATCTCGATAAGAAATCTGATTACCTGGTGGAACCAACAGAACATTTCAAAGAGAACTATCACCTTTTAGTGGCATCTACACTGGTAGACATTAATAAGGGCACAACATGTAAGCTGAGACTGATGAACCCATTTTCTTCGGAAGTTGTCCTGAGACAGGATGCAGAAGTTGGGACTGCAGAGAGGATAGAGAGAGTTATTAGTGTTGTAGCAGTAGAAGAGGACACAAATGAGATGTAAAACTTGAACAGTATTAGGCGAGTTGATACAGCATTGAAGCAGAGTACAACAGCTGGAAACCGTGTTTGAGAGTAGTGATACCAGCGATATCCCGAACCACATGAAAGCACTCTTCGAGAGATCAACAAAAGATAAATCGGAATATGAGAGACAGGTCGTTGCTAGGTTGCTTATCAAATATGGAGATTCATTCTCCAAAAATGAGTTGGATATAGGTCTTATAGATTTAGCAGAGCATCCAATAAACACGGGTGATGCACCACCCATAAAGCAAAGGCCTAGGAGAGTCCCCTTGGCGTATGCCAATGATGAAAAGGATGCAATTGAGGACTTACTTAGAAAGGGTGTAATACAGAAAAGTACATCACACTGGGCTAGTCCAATAGTGCTTGTAAAGAAGAAGTCAGGAGCCATACGGCCATGTGTGGACTACAGACGAGTGAACGCATTAGTAAAAACAGACGGTTTCCCATTACCAAGGGTACAAGATTGCCTTGATGCTGTAGCAGATTCCTGTTTGTTCAGTAGTTTCGATTTAACCAGTGGGTACTTTCAGATACCTCTTCGGAAAGAGGATATCCCAAAGAGTGCATTTTGCTGCAAGTATGGACACTATCAAATGACCAGATTACCTTTTGGTTTGAACAATGCCTCGAGTACGTTCCAACGTACTATGGAATTGGCACTTCAAGGGCTACAATGGACTACCTGTGCAGTCTACCTCGATGACATAATTGTCTTCGCCACAAACTTTTACGACCATATACACAGAGTAGATGAGGTGTTGGGAAGAATAAAGAATGCCGGTTTGAAACTGAAGCCAAAGAAATGCAATATGCTACAAACCGAGGTTGTGTTTCTAGGTCATGTGGTGTCGAAACAAGGAGTGAAACCTCATCCTTCAAACATTGCGAAAATCATGCAATGGTCAGTCCCGCAGAATGCAAAACAAGTAAAGCAGTTTTTGGCCACTGGTTCCTACTACAGAAGATTTGTACAGGATTTCGCAAAAATGACGAGACCTCTGGTGGATCTCACAAAGAAGAATGCTGAATTCCGATGGACAGAGGAATGTGAGCACGCATTCAACAATCTCAAGCGAGAACTTGTTAGTGCAGATGTCATGGGTTACCCTCTGAATGATGGTGGGGTCTTCCTTCTAGATGTGGACGCATCCGGGGTTGGAATTGGGGCTGTCCTGTCCCAAATGCAAGCTGGTAGGGAGAGAGTCATTGCCTATGCAAGTAGGGCAATGCACAAAGCAGAGAGGAACTACTGCATAACGGAACAGGAACTACTTGCTGTAGTTTTATTTGTGCAGTACTTCCGACAATACCTTTTGGGGATACCGTTTATTGTCAGAACGGATCACCAGGCCCTGGTATGGTTATTCAGTTTGAAGGAGCCAAGTGGGAAGATAACAAGATGGATAGAGATTTTATCTCAATACGATTTTGAGATAGAATATAGGTCAGGAAAGAAGCAGGGTCATTGTGATGCGCTTTCAAGGTGTCAGACACCCCATGGGTGTACGTGTGATGATGTAGACACAAGTCATCCGCTTAAATGTGGCCCGTGTAAGAAGTGTCAGAGAAGGGCAGAGATGATGGTGTTAGATATGGGCCAAACTGAGGAAGGACTACATCAGAAACCAGGGAAGAAGTAGAACGGACCAGAGCAATAATGGTCATAGATGATCAGCTACCAGGTACCTCGAGAGGTGTAGGTACCAAGACAGAGCCAATGAGTAATCAGTCAAGTTGGATTAGCGGTCTTCCGAGATAGCGGTAATGCAGGAGAACTACCATAACATCAACCGTATCTTGAATACTATGAAGGACCACAGAAAACCAACTAGTCATGAAATGGTTGGACAAAGTCCTGAGTCCAGGCACTATTGGGTCATATGGGAAACATTAGAGATTATAGATGGGGTCCTATATAAACACCTGCATAAGGAGAATGGTAGTGACAGTATGGCAGTTAATTGTCCCTGGAGAACTACGGAACGAAGTAATGAAACAGGCCCATGATGCAGTGATAGCAGGACACATGGGAGTCAAGCGAACTAAAGCAAGACTAGCACAGTCATAAAACTGGTTTAACATTAGGGAAGATATAAATGTATATGTCCGCAGTTGTGATGTATGTGCTGCAGATAGAATGCCGAAGCAAACACCACGAGCACCGATGGGACACATCATAACAGGATCATCATGGGATGTTCTGGCTTTAGACTACTTAGGCCCTTTGCCTGAAAGTCCAAGAGGCAACAAGTATGTGCTGGTATTGACAGATTTGTTCACCAAATATGTTGAGGTGCTACCAGTTCATAACCAGACGGCGGAAGATTGTGCAACACGAATCATGAATGAATTTGTAGCACATTGGGGTACACCTCTAGCCATACATAGTGACCTTCGCCCAGCGTTTGAGAGTAATATGTTCAAGAACTTTTGCCAGTTACTCGAAACGAAGAAAAGTCGCACAAGTCCTATAAATCCGAGGTGAAATGGACAAACTGAGCTATTTAATAAAACGATGGTGCAAATGGTGAAGGCATACCTTACAGGAGAACAAGATGAATGGGACTTAATCTTAGGTTGTATTGCCGGTGCTTACAGATCCACACCAAGTGAAACTTCGGACACCAAAATGCAATACAAAAACCAGTGCCTGAGTATGTGGCCCATGTACAAGAATTGAAAGAAAAGATGCACAAGGCACATGAAATAGCGAGGAGAAATCTTCAACAGAGCGCAAAGCGGAGCAAGAACATATACGATGCACAACTTTCCTTTCACAACTACCGAGCTGGTGATGCTGTGTGGTGCTTACATGAAGCCCGAAAAGTAGGGATGAGTCAGAAGTTGGAGAAGAACTATTATGGGCCATTCATCATCAAGATCAAGAGGTCGGATTTGCATTTTGATATTCAACTGGACAAGGATGGGCGACAACGGGTGGTGCATCATAACAAGTTGAAACCGTACGAGGGGAGAAGTCTGCCAAAGTGGATAGGGAAAATTAAGGAGTTGATGAAGACGGAAATTGCTTGCCAACCATGATAATGATTACACATGTTTAATTCCAATTGTGTAGTTTGTGTAAATACATGTATATAGCGTGATGTAAATTTGTGGTAACTCATTAATGTATTTTATGTGTACATATGTCGGAGAAAAAATGTGAATAAACAGTACTGTCCTAACAGAACATTGTCTTGATGTGTATTCATTTTGCCTGTACGCGGTATGCTAGAATGTACATGAACTAACTTGAGTAATAACGGTAACCCTAATACCGGTAACAGTAATAACCCGGGTGAAATCAACTATATGTGAAGTGATGCAATATAGAGACTTGACTGGAAAGTAATCTGTGAACAAAATCTGCATTCATCAGAGTCCCAGAAATATGACAATTTTCATGGAAGCCATTTTGCTGAAAAGTTGGAGTTCAAGGTGTAAGTTTGGGTAATTATCGCAGTACGATATCATAAAGTTTAAACACAGGTATTCCGATTTCAGACAATGAATGCAGCAGCAGCATACACGCGTGGGCAGGCGTACCTGGGCAGACGGTGCAGGGCAGTATGAGTCTCGGTGATGGACCGACGAGGTCGAATGGTGGGTCACATCATGAAGTACCATATTCCGCTTGATGAGGTACCGTTTTCCTGTTCACTGTGCATGATTAAATCCATGGACAAGAAGACACGTTTCCAAGTATGCGAGACACGTTCGCCTGGCCCGCGAGATCGCAGTCATCGACAACTCACAGTATCTGACCATGTCCTCCAAGCCAGCTGTGATCGTTGAAGCTGACATGATAATGTTGAGCTAGGAGGAGTCAGCCAGACAGATCCAACATAGGTCAACGTCATGTGAGGATCCTCTCGGAGACGATGGTTGGGAATCGGAGGATGAGGCGTTGGCGGTAAGGTGACCGATCATCCAGCCAAGTCCATTGAGGACAGCGCCGCCAGCCGTCAGCTGCATGCCATCTCTTGGTTGGGACGGGAGCCTACAGTCGTTCGATGAACTGAAGGAATTCTCCATCCTACCCACATCAGGCACGGTGACAAAGATCACTCGCCCTGTATCATAATGGAGTCCAGAGGCTACGACGAAGCGATGCCTGGGACCTATCACGATCACGACAGAGTCGTCAAGGGTAGCGCCTACTTAGAGCCAGAGCCAACCGATCATGTCGTCTTCTACGGTGATTACTATGCCACATGCAGGTTCCCAGTCCAATCCCGTGGCCGCGTCCTCGCTGGGGATGTTCAAGAAGGTGTCGTCGAGCAGTACTCCACTACGGGATGAAAACGACAGTTTCCTGAGGAACCTACTAGGACTACAGGATACACAAGATCCATTGCATCAGGAGACACAAGGGTCAGCTGTACTTGTGTGTACAGACACTGAACAAATAAATATTTGAACTGTTCGCTGTTATTCTTGACAAAATCCCCTGAAGTATCTACCCAATTTCCTCCACCCTACACACTCCAGCAGCCTGAGCATAACAATACATGAATATATCTACAGCACTGTGTATTGTTCTTACTTTTACACAATCTTTACTGAATTCTCAAACATTTTAACAAAGTCAGATACCAGACTTTGTATATCAATTTTATGCAAACGAGGCATAGCTTGCTGTACTCAGTTGTCTCCACTTCATGTTTCATCCAACTTGTATGCATGACAAAAAATACATATGTATGTTATTAGTGGTACGTGTCAAACGCAATAAGAGGTCAAACTGGCTGATGTATTGTACACACTAAGATGGCCGACATAGCAACTCCATGCACGGTGTGGAATGTAATAAAGAAGAAAATGTTCACATATGTATGTTATGCCTATATCCCTGCATATTTACGATGCAATTATGCATGAATCATTGGATAATCAGGGCCCCACGGGTCCTTAGCAACGTCATCTTGTAAACAATTATTGGAGTTACATTTATTGAGCATGTGCTGCATATGCAGCCTATGTTCCAGAAATGTAAATCCATAAATTGAAATTTCCGGACGATCTTAAATTTCCACTTAGGAACATTTTAGTCATACGACGTTTGGTGAAACGTCCCCAATTACTGTCATGGAAAGAGTAACACATTGAATCACACTGACATTTACATGTACGGCGACAATTTGTTGGAGGTTCCCAACCGATCGTTTTGTTCAGCGATATTTTGGTTCAAAAACGACTGTCGTTTCATTCAACGCATCGTTTTGACAGCTTTGTAACGCCTCATATAGCTCGCGCCGCATATAGCACAAATGTGAGCGTTATGTGGAGATTTTCAACGCGTACAACACATACAGTTATTTTAATTAATATATACTGTATATGCATTGAGCTATATGCCGCAACGTGCGCCGCATAAATCACACGTTAACTTTATGCGGCAGACATGTGCATGGATCCCGCATAAAGCTCACATTGTTTATATATATATATATATATATATATATATATATATATTCTGTTTAAATTGTAATCATATTGCATTTAATGATAGTGATGATATTGAAAGAAAGCAAACCGATGTCTGTATGTCCGAAACAGGAAACATGACTAAAAGAAATAGAAGGGCTTGACACTCGAGCTGTTTTTGTAATAATTTACTGCTGGTGTTGGTACTGCTGATTCCTCCTCCCATCCTCCTCCTCTTTGTTCGTCCTGCTGTTACTGGTACTGCTGTCACTACTACGGCTACTACTGCTGACAGAGGATAATACTTATCAGGCGCGGCTCCAGGATTCGGGTTAGAGAGGGGGGGGGGGTGTGGGGGGGGGGCGTAACTATTTTGCAATACTTGACTATTATACGATCCACTAACTTCGATAGCCGCACAGATTCGCGGCCATTTTTATTTTCTCGTTCTATCGAGAGATTTATGGGTTACGTCACTTTCATTACAGTTGTGCATTCAACCGAAGCCAGATGAAAGGTCACAACTGCCAAGTTAAAAAACTGTGATTTAAACAGGACTAATACCAAACAACACCGTGGGTGGCAGGTGGGAGCACGCGATGGGTAATTTAACAATCGGGGTTCATCCTTCCCGGAATCCCGACTGGAGACCTGGTTTGGCCCTCACATACGTCTTTGGCATTTTGTATGTGACAGTTGAATCTGGTTATACCCTTATGTGAGTATTACGACATAATCCTATTGTAGGGGAAGGAGCCAAGTGACTTGGTGTGGTATGGATCTGGCACCAGGTCAGGTTATTCTAATTTCAGGGCTGAATATATTTGTTCTCGATGTAAATATTCCGTTCTGATTTAGGGATTTTCCCCTCAATATAGCAGGTTAAAATGAGATCGAACCCGTTTGCCCGGCCTTACATGACCTTAGCTGTTGATAGGCCGTGAAACACTAATAAACAAACAAACAAACAAAACCAAACAACACAACATTTTGTGTTTTTCATTAATCACATTAATCCCCTGCATTAAAATCCGGATTTCGATAGGAAAACTTACACATAAATGAGTCCGCTTGAACCCGTATGTTGTTTACATGTTTATCAATGGGGGTCACGTACTATTTGTAGGTAGAAAGGCACTAATAATGTAGGAATACAGATTTTCAATCAGGCACCACCTTATCCTATTTTTTTTTAAATTGTCACTTTTAAGTTCAATGCCTCCATTTATCAGCAGATATATGCAATCTGGTCTCTTTTTGTTGTTATTCCCATTGTGGATTTGTACCACATGTAGAAGGGATTGAAATGTCTTACTCCAAAAATAGACATTACCACTTTAAAAAAGTATTAAAACCAACAAGTTTAAACTTCATATTGTGTAATTTGTTTAATCTAGCAAATTATATTTTCCAAGTTGGCAATCGTTTGTCTAATCATTTAAGTTGGAAACAATATGTATCTTGACCCCTGAAAGCAATGGTACATAATGCAGATACAATTTGTGGTGTTTTCCAACCGAGCACCTGCACCGGAAGTGCTTGTGACGTCACAGGGTCAGATGTCTCGACCTTTGTCGTCTGTCAGTGATGGCAGCCATTTGCAGACACGCGTTTTTACATGTAAACATTGGCGTTTTTCCATGCTATTGAAGCCAGTAAACGTGATATACAAACAGAACATTGGTTTTTATTTGCAGGTAAATAGTTTTTCTATGTTTCAACTCCATTATTTAATACGCACGTTGTTTAAGATCGTTAGAATCTCGAATTATGGGGAACAGTGACGGCTGGTCTGGGCATGTGCTGGTCACAGAGGACTGAAGGTACATTTTCTCGTGTGGTTTCTCATAACAATTTATCATATAAAGTAATTACAGAATTAAGTCGTAAGTAAGACCGGGTATGGAAGGTGTTCGAGCCAATTCCCACCCTTATATAAGCCGAATGAATGAATGAAGTCGTAAGCGAATTTTAAAAACGTCGACATATTTGGATGAGGTGGGTGTTGTGGCCTATTTACTTTTTATCCGGTATGACCATGTATTTTCGCCGCATACAGCTATCGTACTATATGCGGCGCGCGCTATATGTGGCGTTGCATTGCTTTGCATTGTTTTTATTTGAAATTTATGTTTTTGTTGGTTTAAACGTGATAAGGTTAAATTGACGAAACCATAGTTATATAATTAGAAAAACTAATACGATGTCCATGCGATGTGTAATCTACGGAGCCCCGCAGAGGAGGTAGAATTTTTTTTTTTGTTAATTCGTTCGCACGAAATAACAATTCGTTCCCTCAATTTAACAATTCGTTCCCACGAAATAACAATTCGTTCCAACGTGGGAACGAATTGTTATATCGTGGGAATGAATTGTTAATTAATGTCTAGTTCATATAAACAGCTGCGTAATTTGGATTTCAAACAGTTTACATGACGTCACATTTGACGTCACACAACGTGACTTCGAAAAGCGGAAACAAAATACGTCATTGTGTAACTATTCATGCGTACAACACAATTCATTGATTGTAATAAAAAAAATAGACTAAATCAGTAAATGTGCATACATATCCGCCGTGGAAGAGTTATAAATAGGATATTCCATCGTACATACGTTTTAATTAGCTTGACATCATACCCTCTCTTCGCTTACTTGTTGTTTACGCGGAAGCCGATGCACACTGGTGTACTATGTGCCGCTATTCAAAATGTACCATGGAATATCCTCTGTATCGTATA